>CAUYRT010047779.1:0-135632 GCA_963574885.1 Lepilemur ruficaudatus
AAAAAATGAGCCGGGCATGGTGGCACATGCCTGTAGTCCCAGCTACTTGGGAGGCTGAGGCAGAAGGATTGCTTGAGTCCAGGAGTTTGAGGTTGCTGTGAGCTAAGCTGACGCCACAGCACTCACTCTAGCCTGGGCAACAGAGTGACACTCTGTCTCAAAAAAAAAAAAAAAAAAAAGAAAAGAAAGAAGGGATCCCTGAGCCTTGATTTCATTTTCCCTGAAATGAGGGTGGGCGTGTGCTTAGTGATGGTACTTGCCTCCTCTTACTGTGGTGCAGAGGAATGAGACATTATGCATTAAGAACTTTCACTGGATTGGGACACAATTGGTACCAATTTCCCTCCCTCTCTAACCACCTTGAGCTGTGGTCCCCTCATCCCCTGCACTCCAGCCTCACTGACTCTTCTAAATCCTTTTAAGCTTCCAGGCTCTTTCCTGAACAAGAGTCCTTAGGTCCATGGTTGCCTTTCAGTCTGATGCGTCTCTTCCTGTCCTTTGCCCAGGCTATATGTTAAGGTTTTTTGGTAACAAGGAAAAGGAACAGACTTTGGTTAATTTAGGTGAGAATAAATTTATCAACAGAATACCAAATAGTTTATAAAAATAAAAAGAACTGAGCAGCTGGATCATAGGAAAAAAGAGAATCAGGACTGCTGTTGTACTGTCACTGGGTAGCGGACTGCCCCTGAACTCTACGGTGTGAAACAACAATGATCATTTACTTTGTTTGTGAATCTTCAGTGTGGGTAGGGATCAGAGGGAACAAGAAGTCTCGGTCTGGCATCAGCTGGCATGGCCTCACTGGGACTGGAGGGGCGTCAATCTGGCTCGCTCACGGGGCTGGCAAGGTGGTGTTGGTCACCTGCCGAGAGCCTCGGTTCCTTCCCACGGTGCTCAGACCTCTACACAGTATGATGAAGCTTGGGGTCCTGGCCTCACTGCTATGAGCCTGGAACTGGGAGGGTCATGGAACGTGGGCAGCTGGGTTCCATGGTAGCTGGGTTCTGAGAATGACTATCCCCAGAGAACCGGATGGATAGTGTGTTGCCTTATTATGAGTTGGCCTCAGAAGTCACAGAGCGTCATTTCCACTATGATCATAAAGCCGCTCAGATTCAAGGGGAGGGAGCACAGAGTGTAGTCTCAGTGACCACAGGGTCAAAGTCACATTGTAAGAAGAGCAGGTGGTAAGGGAGGCGTTATTGGAGCAGTCTCTGGAAAGCATAAACTGCCACAGCTTCTTGGAGAGCTCTAGGGCGCTGCCGTGGGAGAGCCCAGTGTCTACTACAACCTGCTCCTGTGTGTCTGATTTAAATTTAACTTCCAGGGGAAAAGAGCCTGGCCTAGATTGTGTCACGTGACTTCCCACAGTCGCCCCTGCTAGCATCACACAGAAGGGGACAGGTCAGATCCAAACAGCCTATGCCCACACCCCTGCGTAACACTCAGTTCAGATGTCACTTCCTCCAGGAGTCTTCTCTGGAGTCCGGTTTCACTTTGGTCTCGTGGCTACTTTCCCTCACTCTAATTGTTTTTCCCACCATACTTATTTAAGTGTAAAATTGTTTTTATTTAATATCTCTCTTCCCAACTAGCCCAACATCTCTGTGGGCAGAGATCACATTTCTTATTCTCTCTCATTGGATATTTGTTAGTTACCATTTCAAAATCCTCCCAGTCCTACTTCGCACTCCAGTTGGGGGTGACTAGTTCCGCACAGGCCTTGACGGGCTCACAACAAGTGCAGGTGGACACTGCCTGTCCCCGGGCCCTGCGCTTCGGACCCGGGGGAAGGGAACAGCTGTTTGCAGAGTAAATTTTCCAGGCTGCCTTGTCAACGGCTTCCTGCCTCTTCTGGACGGTAATAGACACTGGTGAGAGACTGAAGGGCAGGAAGAAGGGAAAAGGGGTATTTCCTCCTTTTTTCTCTCTGCCTCTGGTGGCAACGATGACAGTGGATGGGCAGAAGAATCTGTGGTTGCAGCTGTCCCTCTGTGGTCCTTCCCTCCCTGCGAGACAGAATCAGCCAACCTGGTAGCCCAGCCTGGATGGCCTTGGCTTCTCACTGAGAACAGCTCTGTTGTGGGTTGAATCAAAATGATACATTCAAGTCCTAACCCCTCAGCACCTGTGAATGTGACCTTATTTGGAAATAGGGTCTTTGTAGATGCAATTAGTTAAGAGGAGGTCCTAATGGGGCAGGGTCACCCTAATCCACTGCAGTCGCTTTAAACCACCCAGTCTGTGGTCGTTTGTTAAAGAATCCCAAGGAAAATAACACAACCTCCTTTTACTTTGTCCCTGAAGCTTCTTGCTAGTTGCTAATCTCTGGGCTGCTTCACTCTTCCCCTGTGTTTTTTTCCCAGACCTACATTACCTGTAAAACCAATCCCTTGTATTAAATTCCCACTGTTTGAAGTAGCTGGAGTGGTTTCAGTTTTCTTGACAGGGCCCTGAGTGATACTATAATATAATAGCGAACATTTATAATGTGCTTATTATATACTAGGCATGGCATTAAGTATTTTAACTGGATTGTTACATTTAATTCTTATATCAATCCTGTGACAGAAGCACTGTGCTCACATGCACTGAAATGCTGGAGGGAATAGGGACAAGTATGGCCACTTAACTAGTGACAAGTGGGGGATTCACACCCAGGGCTGCTGACTGTACAGCACACGCTCTTGAACCCTGTTTTGTTTTCCCTAAGCTGGCTCCGAAGCCAGCAGTTCAGCGTGTGGCATCCGTGCTGCATCCTATGGCTCTGTCCCTGTCCTCGGTCCCCTGCAGCAGTGCCTCAGTCACATCAGCACACGCCCTGCCTCAGCGGCCTCCCACGGGAGTTGGGTCTAATCTCCTACGCCTTGGAGTCCTTCACATCACCCCCGGGGGAGTTTTTCTTCCAGACTTCCAGCCATTTCTCTCTTCAGTTCAAGAATGGAAAGTGATTCCTCATTCAAGAATGCATCTTAGGACGGGTGCGGTGGCTCACGCCTGTAATCCTAGCACTTTGGGAGGCCGAGGTGGGAGGATCGCTTAAGTTCAGGAGTTTGAGAACAGCCTGAGAAAGAGGGAGACCCCATCTCTCTAAAAAATAGAAAAATTAACCCAAGTGGTGGTGCACCCCTGTAGTCCCAGCTACTCAGGAGGCTGAGGCAGGAGGATGGCTTGAGCCCAGGAGTTTGAGGCTGCAGTGAGTTATGATGATGCCACTGTACTCTAGCCTGGGCAACATGGGGAGACCCTGTCTTGAAAAAAAAAAAAGAATGCATCTTTGCTCAAAGTTGTCTTATAATAGAAATTATTTACAAAAAAAAAAGAAACAGTAATATGGCAAACACCTATTTATCCACATATATTTTGGTCAAGTTTCAACTTTTTTAAATATTTGCTTCAGATATTTCTTTTGTAAGGAAATGAAATGTTATAGATCCTGAAGCCCCTGTGTATCCCTCCCAAGGCCGTTCACCTCTCTCCCTCTCTAGAGGTTACCATCAGGCTGAATTTGTAGGTATCACTTCCACGCATGTTTTCATATTTTTAGCATCTGTAAAGGATCTGTAAGCAGTATGAAATATAATTTTGCATTTAAAAAAATCTTTATTATAAATAGTATAATACTGTTTCCTGCTATAAGGATTTATCAATATTGATACATGTAGCCCTAATTTATTTAACTACTATGTAATATTTCATGATATGAATATACAACAATGTATTCATCCATTGTTCCATTAATTGACATTTAGGTTGTTTCCACAAACAATGCTGGAACGAATACTCTTACTTCCTTGTGCATATAAGTAGGAGTTGCTCTAGGGTATATGCACACAGTCCAATTTTCTAAATTTTCTCAAATTGCCCTCCAAAATCTTTATACAGTTTGAGCATCCTAAATCTGAAAATCCAAAATGCCAAATGCCTCAAAATCCAAAACTTTTTGAGCACTGACATGACACTCAAAGGAAATGCTCTTTGGAGCATTTCAGATTGTGGATTTTTGGGTTTGGGGATGCCCAACAGTTAAGTTTAACCTAAATATTCCAACATCCAAAACAATCCAACATCTGAAATACATGTGGTCCCAAACATTTTGGATAAGGGATACTCACCCTGTTTCAGTTTATATCTTGTGATATAATAAAGAAAGGAATATTTGGCCTTTGTCCCCCATTCCTGGCACGCAGCTCTTACAACTCTTGGAATCTCTGGAGTGATGCGAGTGTCTTTTGTGTGCTGGTGAGATGACCGGTGGCTGAGGGCCCTTAGGTCACTAAAGGATGGGGGCTGGTCTCCAGAAGAAGCTAAGCATGATTAGAGGGTTAGAATTTTCAGCCCAACCTGCACAACTCCAGGGAGCGGAGAGGAGCTAGAGATAGAGCTAATCATCAATGGCCAATGATTTAATCAATCTCGCCTGTGTAATGGATGCTTAATGGGATCTCCCTAAGAAACCCCTAAACAACGGGACTCAGAGAGCTGTGGGTTGGTGAACACAAGGAGATGTCGGGAGCCTGGTGCACCTGAAGAGAGCATGGAAACTTCATGCATCCTCCCGGCCCCCCAAACCTGGCCCTGTGAGCCTCTTTCCTTTGGCTGCTTCTGAGTTATATCCTTCATAACTGGTGATGGTAAGTAAAGTGTTTCCTTCTGTACTGTGAGCCATTGTAGAAAATTATTGAACCTGAAGGGAGGGGGTTGTGGCATCTTCCAGCTTTCAGGCCAAGCTGGACAGAAGTGCGTACTCTCGGTCCCCAATACTTGGATTGGTGTCTGAAGTCAGGGTAGTCTTGGGGGACTGAGCCCTTCAACATGTGGAGTCTGACGCTAACCCTGGGCAGTGTCAGAATTGAACCTAATTGACTTGTAGGATGCCCAGTTGGTGTCTAGAGAGCTGGTGCATTGGCTGATGTGAAAACGCACACACATTTGGTGTCGCAAGTGTTATGAGTAAGAACACTTCACCCAGCCCTCTCAGCGGGGTCCTGAGAGTTGCCACGCTCTACTTCTTTACTGGCACTTGGCATGGTTAGAGATCAGAATCTTTATCAAATTTGTTATGATTTCGATTTGATTTGTACCTGATTCCTGATAATGCTGGAGGTTGAGCTTCGTTTTACACACCTACTGATCTTGTAAGTTTCCTTCCCTGCTTATCCCAGCCGATACTCCTTGCTCTTTATTTATAGTAATATATAAAATTATGGATAGTGATCCTTGTTGATCACATGCATCACAAGTATCTTCTTATAGGCCGTGGCTTATCTTTTCACATGGTTTTATATAATTTTTTGTTCTACAGAAATGTAGACTTTAATGACATCAAATTCATCAGCCTTTTATTTTATGGCTTGTGCTTTGTGTAACTCGTTTTAAGAAATTCTTCTTCTAATCACTCTGTTTAAACACCTTCAAAGACTCCAACACTCAACCACTTTACTTCTTAACTAGGTTCTTTCCTCATGACATTCTAGAAAACTGTCTAGGCTTCCAGGGGACCATCTTATGCATAGCTGTTACTATGTTCACTCCTATTTTGGTGTCTAGAACTTTTGATCTTTTCAACCTCAAAGTCTCACGTAGTATTTACAAAAGTGTATTTCTCAGCACTAAGATTCATAGACTATCTCACAAAAAAAAAGAGACCTGCTGTCAGTTAACTGCAGGGAAGATTGCATACTGTACAGGGAATATTTAGTGTGTTAAAGGCTCTGAGAGATCCTACGGAAGAGAAACCAGTTTAACTTTTGTTTAATCCATTGTTGCTCATTTCACCACAGCACATTCTTTGGGGGAATGTCCACCAGCATCTTGTAGAACTAACATATTTTTTTAAATGCTCCCTGGATTCTTGTAGGCCTTTGATTATTTTCCTGAGTTCTGAAGAGTTGATTTTGACAGTTAGGCCAGTGTTCTCACGACTTCTATGGAGGAGCAGATTTTTGGATTTCTGCCATTCTAGAAGACTTGCCTCCTAGAAATAACTTCTTTTTTCTTCCCTTTTTTTTTTCTCTCTTTTTGAGACAGGATCTCACTCTGTCACCCCAGTAGACTGCAGTGGAGTAGAGTGCTGTGATAGCTCACAGCAACCTCACGCTCCTGGACTCAAGCGATCCTCCTGCCTCAGCCTCCTGAGTAGCTGGGACTACAGGCATGTGCCACTACACTCAGCTATTTTTTTCTATTTTCAGTTACCCAGCTAAATTTTTTTTCTATTTTTAGTAGAGAAAGGGTTTCACTCTTGCCCAGGCTAGTCTCGAACTCCTCGTCTCAAGCGATCCTCTTGCCTCAGCCTCCCAGAGTGCTAGGATTACAGGCGTAAGCCACAGCGCCCGGCCTAGAAATAGTATTTTAAGACACACTCTGAGTAATGCTGTGAAAACAAACATCAAAGCTACATTTTTCACTCCTTCCTTCCTTAAATCTCTTTGTATTCAGGGTCTTTCTTGAATCATCTTGGACTCCCAAGAACCTTCCTGGTATCCACACATACAACAGTGCTGTGGAAAGGATTGACATGTTTTGTTCTTTTCTAATTATATCATAAAGTTAACTCGCTTACTCTTTTTTTTTTTCTTTTTGGTATAAGCCAGCTTATTCCTTGGTTTTATGTTCTAAGTGTTTGTTTTGTTAATAAGTGAATTATTGGACCTCAGGACACATTTTCCTGTGGAAACAATGTTCTGCAACAGAGCTTATCAATCTTTAATGGGCACGCCAATCACCCAGGGGACCTTGTTAAAATGCAGATTCTGATCTGATAGGTCTGGGGAGGGGCCTGTGGTTCTGCTTTGCCAAGTTCCCGAGTCCCGCTCGTGCTTAGGCTGTTCAGCCCACAGTGTGGCAGTGAGGCCCACACAGCCACCTACCGTGCAGAATGCTGCCTTTACGGGAACATGCACAGGTTCTAATCTGGGGACAACGAGGTCCCGAAATACCAGCTATAAGACAATACATGGCGAAAAGTCTTCACATTTCCATCAAAACTGCAGGTCACTCCTGATACCAATTAAGAAGCATTTGTGGGCTGCTGTGTGAACCAACAGCCAGGTATTGTCGTAAGCCAGGGACTGCCGGATGTGCAGCTGACATTCACATTCGGGTAAGCACTCCTTCCTTTGTGAGTCATTGCATCGTGCAAGACCCAGCTCCTTAGTGAAATGGGTATCATCTTTTGTGCATGAGATATACTCAGTACTTCTGGTTCTCAGAGTACCTGGTGTAGGGCTGAGAGGGGCTGAATGTGGGCTGGTTGTTTAATGTCTAGATTACAGTACCAGATAGCCTGATAGCCTAATAGCTTAATGGTACCCACGCTGTTGGCTTAATAGTATAGCAGGTTCCCCAGAGACCTTAGAATAAAATCCAAACCCTTTCTCATGAACTGCCACACTCTATGTGGTCTGACCCCAGCTTGTCTCTTTGAGCTTATCCTCTGCCACCTCATCCGTTGCTCATGGCACTACAGCCACCTGAGCCTTCTTTCTTTCCCTCTAATATCCTAAACTTATCACCCTTTGAAAAAACCTACCCATGGGTCATTTGCATCTAAGGCAGATCTCAGTTCAGATGTCATCTCTTCAGAGAAGCATTTCATGATGTATCCACCTACTGTAGACGACCCTCTTGTATTGTATTCATAGCATTATTCCTAACTTAAAATATTATATGTGTTTATGCAGATATAGAAGCTACGTGCCCTGACCCCCTTGCCTCACTGGTGTGCCCCTCCCCAGCCAATGTGAGTCTGAGAGATAATGGCTCACACCTGCACCCTTTGCCAACTATTACTCTGGGTCAGTAGGGGCCGCCTTACCAAGGGGTGCTTAGGAGGCTATGTCGGTAGATACCTCTCCCATGAGGCAGCTCGAGACCAATGACTGATTAGTAAGCACAAAGTCCGGCCCTAGTGCAGTGTCCCAAGTGGGTCAGTTGAGTAGAGCCATTCGAACTCCAGAGCTCCCACTGGGATCAGACTGAGGCTAGACCCAGCTTCGCCTGGCTTCTTCCTCTGTCTTGTTCTGTCGTCCACGTCAACATGCAAGCCCCCCCGCCCCCCGCCCCGCTGCTGTAAGACTAGTTTATTGAGTCTTCAGTAGATCACCTGCACAAGAACCCCCATCTCAGACTCTGCTCCTAGAGGACCCGGCTTCAGCAATGTGCTGGTTTGCTTATTTAAGATCTGTCCTCCTCGCTAGAGTCTAAGCTCCATGGAAACAGATTTTGTTTATTTTGTCCCACCACTATTTTCTCAGTACAATACCTATTACATAGTAGATGCTCATTAAAGATGTGTTGCATAAATGTTAAATGAATAAATCTGGGTTCATATAGCCAGCTTCGGAGGAAAGGCAGCTGAGTATTATCAGAGTTACAATCCACCGAGGTACCCTACCCCCAAAATAGACATATCGTGCCGTGTTAGAAACAAGCGTAGATCCCATTCCATGCAGTGAACGGCAAGTTCGCCTCCCTCGTTTTTATCCTTATGAAATGCAAAACCATAAAAAGCTGGGGGTGGGGTGGGGATGTCAAATTCCACCCCACAATACGCCTCCTTCACATATCTGATTACACAGAGTCCTCAAAGAATATGATTAATGTAACTAAGCCATATTCACACTCTGACATTCTTCCCAGCCAAACACAGATTTTAGCCTCACCCAGTCCCTTTCAACAAATAAGCTGTTTTGAAAATGATTTCCAGGGCGATGTCTGTTGCCATAGGAATGACATTAAATGAAAAGGACAGAAAATATAGAGGGTGATAAACTGCATGCTTGGATGACACACTTGACTTGGAAGCCTGTGTTCAAATGAGGCATACATGCCAAGATTTTTATGAAAGACAAAATTAAAATGTATCACTATCAAGCTGTAACTGACAAGGTATTGTGTGGAGGCTGTTAACATACTGCTCCACATATTTATTGTTTGTCATTTTACTGGCCCTGACAAAGGTCTCTCAGTGCTGTAAATCACACCATTAAATCTGCCACGAGCAACAGAGGCTGTTGGAAGGAAGAGAAAGAAAGCGTGGTGTTGAATCTCGGTTTCTGATACATGCTGGGAGAGCTATCATGTCGTCCAAGGAGCCTTCCCCCTTTGGGCTGACACTTTTACAAGTGTCAGATTGTTGGCTTTTGACCCCTTGAAAAGAGAGGAAAAAAATAACAAAAGCATGCACCCTTCCCCCACCCTGTTTCCAATCGCTCCTGATTTTGCTATTGGGAAAGATGCCCAGGAATTGCCCCCAACCTCAGCCCCAGTTATATTCCTTTTGAGCGTGAAACCTCGGATGCACCGGGGTGCCCTATGGATGGAGCCCTGCCTGAGGTGGCTTTTGTCATTTTCTTGAAGGTGTGTTTGGGTGACCACGAGCCTCTTTTCTACGCCAGCCAAGACTTGTTTGTTCTTAAACTGGTAGATTTAGAAAGTCTTTACACCTGCAGCTGCAGACCAAAGTGGGGTGTGTAAGACAACATCAAGCGGCTAGGAGCTGCCTCGCTGTCTAGCTAAGTCTCAGAAGACTTGACCTCTCACCTTCCTTCATCTCTTCTTTTCCAGATGGTAGTGTTACGAAGTCTCTGCCTTGAAGCTGGGCAGTCAGAGTGCTGTCGTGGGAAGAATGGAAAGGCAAGTTAAGAGCTGAGTTGGAGTCTTGGCTTCACTGCAATGAGCTATGTGATTTGGGCAAGTTTGTAAACCTCTGTGAACCATACTTTCCTCATCTGTTTGGACAAAAGGGAGGAAGGGGTGTTGGATCTCAATTCCTTCTAAGAGGTCTTCTAGCTCCAATTTTAAATAAAATTAAGGGACTATCAGGGGCTATCTAGGGCACTCTACTGCCTGCGGGAAGAACTTGCCTGTATTATCCGGAATACATCTCAGTCAGAAGCGAGTCTCAGTGAGCAGTAAGGCCATGTGTTGTCCTTCCAGTGGAGAAAAAGAAAAAGGCAGAGAAAAAACACCACCTCCAACATCTAACCTCGGGAGTGGGAAGACAAGAATTCAATCACTGGTTTGGAGTGGGGACAGCGTTTTCAGGATTCATTAAATATGGGAGAGTTTGCTGCCGATGCTCCTCTGTAACGTCTGCCTTTAGTTTTATAACACAAATGGATGTTTTAGGCAACAGAGCTTAAAAGAGAAGAGAGCTTTCATCCATACACTCATGTGTAGTGTCTTTCTCCTGAAATCTTCTCTGCTAAGAACCACCTCTATCATGTTTGAAGATCTCCTAGTACAAAAATTAAGAAGTAGGTTCTTGAACATTTTCAAGACATGTCTTTTTAATTTTTGGTCAGTTATTGTCAGAATTCTGTGTATGCATGCTTCAAAATCAGCAACCTATGTATTGAGTGTGTAATAATCCTATAATTACAGATTTGAGGGAACATTAAAATTGCTCATAATTGAGAAAAGGCTGACCAGTGAACCATGCTATGCTTTCATCCACTCTCTGTTAAGAGCAAGCCCCACTCGAGCCATAGAACTGCTCAGAGAAGCTCTTTTAAGATGCTCTTGTGATAAGACTAGGCAAAGAGTAAAGTTCCAGGTTTATATTTGGTGTTGGTCCTTAGGCCTTGGTTCTGGTTCTGTAGCTAAGAATGACTTGCCACTTCTCTAGTGGGGTTAATCAGTGGTGCTTAATTGAGCAGGTTCAAGAATCTGCCGGAGTTGAAGTCAGGACTCCGCCATCTACTTGCTGTGTGTCCCTGGAGGGGTCATTGCACCTCTCTGAGCTTTACTTTTCTCATCTGCAAAATACGGTTGTTAAAATTCAATGAGACAAAGCAACGGTTTACCTGATTTATTGCATAATAGATGCATAATGAATTCTAAATATTAATTATTATTCACTGTGATTCTAGAAAAGTCACAAATCTCAAAACTTTGATCTTTTCTATCTATTGAAAAATTAATAGTATATATGCTGCTATTATTATAAGACTGATATTAAATCAACTGTGATAATAAGACTAAAAGTTATTTGAGACTTACAAAGTTTAGATAAAGGTCAAGAAGTGATTATTATTTTGATTTTTATCCTGTCTTGTGTTTCAGACCAGAAAAATCTTTAAATGAGATAGAATGACAGCTTTTCTTATCACCAGACTGATAACAAAAATTTTAAACACCATTTAAAAGTATTATGAATGAAAAATATATTATATCTGATATCCATAGCATGGGTCAGTTAACAAAAGTGAGAACCTATGGTCTTTTTCTTTGACAATGGTGAACAGTTTTTTTAAATTTAAAAATATTTAATTGACAAATAAACATTGCATATTTCAAGGCATACAACATGAAGACTTGATATACATATCCATTGTGTTATCATTATCACCATCCAGTAAATTAACTCATCTGTCACATCAAACTTTAAATGAGATCTTGTATGTTAAAGATTAAAACTGCTACCTGAGCCCGGGTGCCCTACTGTGGGAGAATACCCAGATCATAACATTTCTAATCCCTATACAAATCTCAACTATTAATATTTCCCCAAGGTCAAAAAAAGCTCTATCAAGCAAGAGCTGTCTAAACTTATTTCAAAGGATTAACATGCATATTATATTTAGAACTTTGAAAACCAATAAGAGATGAACATTCTAAAAGAAAAAAGTCTGCAAAAGAAATGTATGCACAAAAAGCCAAAGAAAATACATGCAAACTATACTCACAGATAATCAAAGAAACAAAAATTGAAATAAAGCTGTGGTATTTTTGTCTGATCACCTTGGCAGAGTAAAGTGATTGAGGCCATCCAGGGTCAGTGAGGGTTGATGGAAGTAAGTTACCTCCTATTAACAGTGGAGTTGCCTCTGAGTAGTGAGATCATAGATAATCTTGATGTTCTTTTCTCTATCTTTCTGTGTTCTCCAAACATTTTTAAAAGATGCTTTCCTTTTATGATGAGAAAAAAATAAAATTAGTTTCATTTTGAAATAGCACATTAAAATTGTGTTTGATAATACTGTGTAAGTAGAACACTGATTTCATAGTTTTGTTTGCTAGTTTTCTTTCCAACCTTCTGTGTTGACTTTTTAGTTGGAATAGCAATATTTGGATGAACATAGATTCATCACATTATTGCATCACTCACCGAAAGTGGCCCTTTAATGTCCTAAAATTATCCACACCCAAACAGTTGATTTGATACTAATTTACTTAGGATTTCTTTGAGGAGGCAGTTACTTCTATAAACAGAATTAATTAAATGCCAAGAACAATTGGCCCTGTTTACATTTTAAGAAAAATAGAGTCAAAATTTAGAATATTCCTATAGGGAAAAAGCTGGATCATAAATTGAATTTCAGAATAAAAAAAGGCTTAGAGAAAAAGTTTGGGTGCACTTTGGAGGCCTATCCAATTATTATAATCTCATTATTTTAGTGGTTTAAAATAATGTGAGTTTAGTTTATACTCATACGAATTCAGCTGGTGTAGGTATGGGAGCAGGAATGGGGAGGCTGCTCCATGCAGTCATTCAGGGGTCCAGGCTGAGGGAGGCTCCACAGTCTCTACCAAGGCATCCAAAGGAACTGAATGTGCTGAACAGCTGGCCATTCTCTGACACAATCTCTAATAGCTATTATGTTTCATTAATCTATTATTTTTAAGACATTTTTGACATTCAGAGCAGTATTCAAATTAGTTTTCCTTCTCCTCCGGGGGGGGGGGGTTCCAGATGTTTTCTCATAAAGTTTTTAATAATTTCCAATTCTCCTTCCTATTTGGCGCTGGTCCTGTGTCACTGTCCACAGACATTTATTTCATTAATACCTTCCCCAAACCTTTCCCTCCCTGCTCCGTCACTTTGAATACCTTCTAGCTGATTATTGCAGTTCACAGTGGGAGCTACTCTTTGCAGAGTACCTTCAAGTGCTACGTTTAGACATATTATAAGTCATTTCATCAGAAAATCAGGGAAAACCTATAAAGTGGGCTTTAACAACGTGTTTTATGGATGAGGAACTAGGCTTAGACACAATACATCTAATGACCAGGCCTATGAGATTAATAATGGGCAGAAATGATAAATGGGCCCCCAACTTTCTGGTTCCAAAGAATTCCTCCTCTGCTCTGCTGCCTCCCAGCTTCTACTCCTATTTCTATTTTCTGTGGGTCACCTCTTCTCCCCGCTGACTTCTGTTTAGCTCCCCTTCCACCTGCCTTTTGCGAAATAGGTACCTGTAACTTTTCAGTTGAAAAATCTCTGAAGGTAAAGTGTCCTGATGCTTCACGAGATGCATGGTCAGTCATTTTTGCTAGCTCTGGCTTCTCTCCGCAGCCAATATAATCTGATTCGATTCTGCAAACCTTTGTAGTGTTCTCTCTGTAACAGTTAAGAGTTTACTGAATTCTTACCATGTGCCAGGCACTTTGCGAAATGTTTTCCATGAATTATCTGAATTTATCCTTAAAACCACTCTGTGGGGGTAACCACTATTATCATCTGCACTTTATGGGGGGGGGGAACTGAAGCTTAATTATCTTGCCCAAGGAGACTCAGCTTGTCAGTCACAGCTAATTTTAGAAGCCAGACATCCCATCTTCAAAGCTGTTTCTTCTCATGGTTTTGATGTTCTGCTGGGGGCTAATGTGAGGGTCGAAGGATCATCCACATGGGGTGGGAAGTGCCCACTGGTGCTGGCGGGGCTAAACCAAATGAAGTTTCTCTTCCTTGTTTTTCCCCCAAAGTATTTCCAACAAACCCTGATTAGGAAGGATTCAGATGTATCACCACACGCTCTCTTGTTTTTCATATGTGATAGAATGCTCAAATTTGTTGAAAATTCTTTTTATGGAAAACTGTTTTTTTGAATAGTATAATTTTCGACAGTTTTCAGTGAAGTGGGGAAATTGGATCAGCACATCACCTGCGTTTATTTTCTTTTCCCAGGCAATTATGAAAAGAGTGTAAAAGATCTTTTTTTTTTTAATGTTAATCTTAAAAATTCTTCTGGGGCATAAATCCTGAAGTCAGCTTAACTGCAACCAATACTGAGTTTTCATTTCTTCACAAGCAAACAAAACAACCAGCAAAAAGATAATTTACCAGTGTAAATCCCTTTCTGCTGATCTCTTTTATATGCAAAAAAAATTTTTTTAGATATGTTGCTTTAGTCATGTGAACTTTCAAAGGGATATGGATTTTCTATACAACATAAGAAGATTATATAGAATGAAGTTTGATAGTACCACCCCATTTATATCAGCCTGTAGTGTTATTCTAAGTTTGTTGAATTATTATGGAGTGTGCTTAAATAAGGCACGCCACCAAGCCAAACTTGAAGATATATTTTAATATAAGAGCAAACCTAATTACTTAAATTTCTATAAAAAAAACCCCTGAAGCTGTAAAATGAGCACATTCATAAACCAACTTCCAAATTATTACATTTTAAAGGTGTCTTGCAAGCTTGACTAACCTCTAGTATAAATATTACATAGATATTTCTCATTAATTTAAATCAGCAAATTTGATATGATGCCCAATTCTATGAGCTTTAATTTTTGTCTTCTAGTGACTGACAGAGAGAAATCTAATTAGCAGGTCTATAGTCATGAATCTCTATTACCTGCATTCTTTACAAAATTTGACTTAAAAAGCAAACAAAAACCTTGAAAATATTTTTACCTAACAATTTTCAATGGCTGTTTCGTTTCAAGATTTAGCCAGAATTTTTAACAAAATATCAAGATTTTTGTTTCTTGTTTTTATTTTTTTTAATTTTTTAAATTTATCATGTTCCTCATTTGACTGGAATTAGTAAAAGGTAGATAGTCGTTATCAAACATACCAAAGAAAAGGAATGCTCGGCAGGCATTTTTGTCAGAAAAATCTCTCATGTCAAAAGGTAACTCTTGGTGACACAATCTCTTCCCTGTGCTCACTAATTCCTACAGGAGAAAGAAATTGCCTTTCCGCAGGTAGTTCCTTTCTCGGTTTCATATGAAATTCTTTTCTACATTGGCCAGGAGCATTTGCTACCATCTGGGAAATTTAGTGGCCAGATCTACAAAGAAAATTAAGAGCCTTGATCTAATAATCTAATGCTTCATGCTTCTGACCTGCTAGAAATTCTTTGGGGCTTAAATGTTTCATAGCTAACATTTTAATGAACAGCACAAAACATGGCAGTGAAGCCAGAGGCCAGAAGGACCAAGATATTATTGAAAATGAAAACACAGGTAAGTAGACATCATTATTGCATAGTTGCTAATCCTACATGTTTACTGATTATCATTCTAGACTCTCTAAGTCTATCTTGATCTAAGTAAATGCCATTTTCATTTGTCACTCTAAATACCATGCTTCTTTTAAACCCCAGGTGTTGCCAAAGGACCTGTTTTAACTCTGGGATCTTGCCAATGGAAATTTCCATGGGATGAAATTTGGGCTTTAGGAGTAACTAGATAGAAATGAGAATTGGGGGGGGGAAAGATGAGATTGTAGGATGGTCTGGCCACACATTTCTGGGTGACAATGTATCCTAAACTAGTAATTTTAGAAGGTGAAGGGAATAAAACTGAGCTCCGACCTGGAAGACAGCCACCAATGTTCTCACCCGGCAGCTCAGCGGGCTAGCGTCCAGTGTTGCTGGCCGGGAAGGGCTGATCCCCTTGAGATGGCGTCCGAAATCTTGCCTCCCTTGTCTAGTTGGCTGCATCAGTACAGTGCTAGTGCAGAGTTTTAGAGGACAGAGCAGGAATAGGCTGCAGCTTTACGGAAAGGCAGGTGTGAGGCCATTAAATGGTCCCCATATCCCAGCATTTTTAATCTCTCCCACTAATTATCTGGAATTTAACTCAGAGCAAGTAACAGAAAACGAGGTTCCTACTGAGTCCGTGTGTATGTTTTAAATACATACGTGTAACATATACTATAATTGCCCACGAAGTGTAGCTTATTTCTGTTCTCTTTTCCTCCTTTTTTTTAATCTTGTTTAAAAATTTGGAGATGGCTATATTTAACATATTAGAAAATGCTTCTTTCAATAACTTAAGAAAGAATAGTAAGAATTCAAAATTGGATGGAGATTTGTACCAGACAAGGTGTTTTCAAATCTGATGACTCAAGGAGACTTTAAATCAAAGATTCACCTGATTATTTCATGAATTAATTGCTGCAAAATGTTTTTTTCCTTTCTATCTCTATCTTTAATGCTTCTATGAAACTATACAGAATTTATCAAAGCACTCATGATAGAAATCCAATTTAACAAGTATTCATTGGGCATCTACTACATTTTTAGGATTGTTTAGGAAGGAAGAGTCATCATATGAAGAATAGAAGGGGTTTAAGACTTGGTTTCAGTTCTTGGGGCATCTAGACACACTCGTGTGAGAGGCAAGTGCAAGACCACTGGCTTGGAAAAGGTAATTAGAAAGAAGTAAAAACAGTATGTTGCTAATCACCAATGAATGTAATAGATGGTAAGCGCTCTGAGAAGTGAGAGAGATGTACGGACTAGACTGTTCCGGCAAGCTTTTCAGGGAAGGAGGGGCTTCAAGGAAGCTGGAAGAATGGTTTTGGATGGAAAGCATGAGATGAGCAGGAATAAGGACTCTGTAAGGGGAAATAACTTGAGAAACGGAGCCCCAGCGATTTCCATCTTGTCAGCAAAAGGGAGCAGGTTTCTTTTCAAAGGCAAAGTTGAAAACAAGGAAGGCACTGTCGCTTTCTCGTCATGGAAAGAAACAAAAATAAAGGTAGCTGGTTCATTTCGCTCATCAGCAGGTCTGATTTGCGTTGTAAATCTTGGTAGAATTTTAGGGCAGAGAAATGTATGATATGAAGACCCGTGAATTTGCTATAAAACAACTCTTGAAATGACAGAAAAGAGAAGCCTATAGACCCCGAGTTGGCTGGGTTCCCTAGAGGACTACTTGTCCTTTGTGCCCAAACTGGAAGCCCAAATAAGACCAGTTTAGTGTGCCAGGCGGAAATAAGCAGGACCCAGATAAAGCTACACTGGGGGTACGGATAGGAATCCCACCAAAAGAACTGGGATCTCTGTAACTGAGTGCTTTCAGACAAAGCACCTCCCCTCCCCGGGAGATCACATGATTCATCTAAAAGAAGGGCCAAGGAGACAGAAAAGACAGGTAGACGCATAGAATATTGTGAGCCTTCCTGGCTTTTCAAGGAAACCACAGGGCTAGCTGGATTTTGGGAGCAAGCCTGGAAGCTATGGTAATGAGCATAGCAAATTTTATGAGGACCTTTCCTCTGAAAAAAACAAATGTCCATCTACAAATACAGGTGTGGGGATGAGAGCTTCCATTCTGCCATGGAGGACATCCGAGGTCTGGCCTTCTTTACAGCTCCTCCTTCCTGGAGTTCCTGTTTGGCTTGCTCATTAAAAGGGCAGCAGTAGGAGTGTGTCATCAATCACTGGGTCAGAAGGCATGGATTTTGGATTTTTTAAACATAGATCTGAATTGGAAGGGTTTATTGGATTTGGGGGTTTCGTTCGTTTGCGTGGTGTGTTTATTGAATCTGATATCAAAAGGATAAGAGTAAGAGGAATCAAGTGTGTCTGAAGAAAATGACAAACAAGAATTGGAGTTAGCCAGTCAATGCTTTCCCTAAACTTTGTACCAAAATAACCCAGAGCAAATTCAATTAAGATGTGAAATCCCCTACCCAAGGAGATTAGAAGCATGCAGCCAGTTTGCAGGGTGATTCAGTGGTTCAACAATTGCCTAATAACTCCAACAAATTATTTTCAGTTAAAAATAAAGTTCATAATTTAAACATCACTTATCTAATTTCATGTATATCTATAAAATCTTGTTGAGTTATAACTAATAAGCATCCCAGAGATGGCCTAGGATTTAAGATAAGTTTAGAAACTAGAATCCTAACTAGAGATGTGGAGCCTGGGTTTTATTTCTAGCTCAAACAAAGCCCAAGAATCAAATTTTTAAAAAAATACAATTCCAATAAAATTTTGAAAGACATATTTTACACTTGGTTTTATAATTATAGTTCCCATTTCTTGAGCGCCAGGTACCACTGTTAGAACTGGACTCGAGCATTACATCATTTCCTACTCACAACACCGTAAGGGAGAAACTATAATTATCCCCATTTTAAAGATCAAGATGCTGAGGAAAAGTAGGTGAAGTGAGGTGGCCAGGTCTTACCAAATAACCACAGAGGAGAACGGCAATGTAGGTCTGCTCACCTCTTGGTTTGACGACACTGAGATATCGGCCCAGCTTCTTGATTCTGGTTTAGGATTGAAAAAATAACCATTCTAAGGTCAAGCAGCCAGGAAGAGTGATTAGAATTCCAGAAGATATGCAGAGAGATAAAGACAGTTGGTGCTAAAACAAAGTAAAAACAGGCACAACAATAATCAACAACAAACATAGCAAAATGAAAACTTAACTCTAGAGAAAAGTTTGATTTTTCCAAATGGTAGTGAAATGCTGAAATGCTTTATATAACCACGATGTGATTATATAAATAGACACTTGGAAGGGTCCATTTGTGTCAGTTCCATCGCAGATTTGTTTGAAAGGAAATGTGTCTACAATCAATGATAATGACTCCCCCTTGGTTTGGGAATGAGCTGTTGTAGGAAAATGAATTTTCTATATGGTTCATATTGACCCATTTAAGTACCAAACCTAATCACTCATGATAGAAATATTTCTAAACCGTACATTGTATTATTCGTGCCTTCTAAAAAAAGATGACACTGAGTATTATTTATTTTTTCTGGTGATTTGTCACCAGCCCCTGTACTGGCTGTAATATTACCGAGATCCACTCCGCCAGACCTAAGCTACCCTTAGTCTGCAGGGTCTGATGGGCCTATATTGCTGTGGTTTTTATTTCTTATCTTCACTTTTTGGTAGTTGTCTTCTGTTTTCCTTTCTTTCCTTCCCCTGTCTTTCACCACCCTACTCTTCTTCTGCCCTTTCTCCATCGCCTCTTTTCGCCTCCCTGCCATTCTTTATTTATCCAAAAGCAGGTACCGAGAGCTCCCCGTGGACCAGCAAAGAGCTAAGCAGTGGGGATGCAGCAGTGGGCAAGATGCAGATTTTGCTGCGTTAAGCTCTCAGGCGTCACCTGTTCCAGTTCCCTGTGTGCCTCTAGAATTGACACCCTCATGTTCTGGTTCACTGGGTTCGCTGTCCTCCACAGACTGCCAACTAAAATGAGAATAAATAGCCTCTCTGTGAAAGCTGGAGAGACTTATGGGGATTTTCTCAGAATTAGTGATTGAAGATGATTTTTAACGTCCATCATTATTTAATACTGGAACCCATGTCGGGTGGTAAACAGAATGCAGACATTTACTCTGCCGAGGGCCAGCTGTATTACCTCGGCTACGGCTCTTCATTTTTTCAAGCCTCGATATTGCCGTCTGCAAGCTGGGAATGTGGAAGGGACTCAACGATAAAACACACATCAACTCCCTAACCCAACACCCGGCATAGGAGTATCAATAATTTTCACTACTTTTAGAGGGGAAGGATGTTCTTTCTTCTTTTTGTAAAATAAGATTTTTAAAGAAATTTTTCTTCTGGCTTTATCTTTTGACTGATGACATAAGCACAACATGACTCATTGTGTAATATTTGGAAACCACAGACTGAAAGAAAAGAGTGAAATACTTTCTTTTGACATTTTTCTGTACATATCTATATTTTTTCACATAGATGAATTATACTATCTAGTCAACTTCATTTCCTAGATTTTTCATAACCAAATTTCAAATATATATGCAGGCAAACACATAAATCTTTTCCATTGTCAATGGTGTGTTGGTAAATGCCTTTTAAAAAAGCCCTGATTTCTAGCATTTGCCAATTAATGTGGTGTAAATATTCCTTTTATGGCTATATAGTTCAATAACCCAGTATGAAAATTTCTGAATATTTGTGAAAATCATTTTAAGCATAATGTCATTAATTGTGAGTACTCTACTTTCTATATAGTTAGTGTGAGATGAGGTCTTAATTTGAATTTTTTTTCCTAGTAGCTAACTTATTATTCTAGTACCATGTATGGAAAAAATTAATTTTTTTGGTTTGCCTTTTATATGGGTTACTGCTTTTATCATATATTGCATGCCATTTATAGGATCTGTTTCTAGACTATTCTATTTTTTCATATCTCCCTCTGTTTTTCTGCCAATCCACACTATCTGAATTACTTTGGCCTTATCATCTACTAAGCCCCTTGAGGACTTTGAGGATAGTGATTCTAATTATGTGTTTTTTCTCAATGCCTCCCCTGTGCCAACAGAGGTGCCTTATATGTGGTAGGTTCTCAAGAAATATGTGTTCCTGTTGGTGTGTTTTACTTCCTGGCAAAATAAGTTCTTCAGGAGACCTTGATATTTTAAGGGATGTACCAAGTACTTATTGGACCCAAACATTTAGTAAAAAATCCTCTAGAATTTTGACCCTATACTTTGGCCATCTGTGTCAGTTATCTGTGGCTGTGTGGCTGGAACTTAGCGGCTTGAAATAGCAAAGATTTATTGGTCCCCATGATTCTCTGGGTTGCTTGGTTGGGTGTTGAGCTCATTCGCCTGGGCTCACTCACGCAGCTGCATTAGCTAGAGGATCAGTGGTAATGGTTGGGCTTCTCTCTCCACGTGACCCTTCATCTTCAGTGAGGCTAGATCTGACTGTCTTGCATGGTGACAGCAACGTTTCAACAGGGCAACACTTAGCAGTTGCTTACTAAGCCTCTGCTTACAGCATATTTGCTGGCCTCCCATTGGCTAAGGCGTATCACGTGGCCGAGCCCAGTGTTCACGTCACAGGGGAGGACACAAGGTTGTATATACCTGGAGATGTGATTCATTGGAGGAAGGAGACATTAGCACATCAATCTACAGCAGTATTTCTCCTTTCATGATCTTATCTGGTCACGTGGTTTGCCTCCATGTAAATGAAATAATAAACAATGGCTTAGCTAGAGCATCCAAAGATAGAAATAAATGTTGCCTTTTTTTTTTTAAGGCAGATCAACACTTCTTATATTTTTGGCATACATGATTTTACATACATGTGCTATTTATACACCAATCCAAGAGGACTAGAAGCTGCCCGCAATGAAAAGCAGACGCACAATTAAGCATAGAAGTACTCAAAAGCCTTGAAGGCTAACTTTGTTGCTTTAATTGAATATTAAATTTAACAACGAGCTTCCTAGGAATCAAGGCAAAAAGGGAGAAACATGATAGGTCACGTGCTGTTTATTACTTACTAAGAGAAAGCACGCTGTGTTTAGGAGTGATCGCCTTTTTCTTTTTTCACAGGGCATCGTAGGGAGCTGTCTATTCCACAGAGCCTTACTGTGAATGAAGAAGCACTCTTCATGCATCCTGTAATAAAAACCAAAGGCATAGCATTAAAATGAGACTCACTGGAGATGTTTTTGACACCAGATAAGCCACGTGATGAAGGGATGCAGATTTCTGGTACATTAACAGCACGGAGAACTTCGTATACCTAGTTATCAAGGCAAACTCAGACAACAGGGACGCCATCAGAGATACTTGGGACCACTTGTTCTTACCACCACTCCCCACTGCAGAGCTCTTGTCCTCACTGTCCCCTGACTCTAGATTCTCCCACAACCATTTGCATGGATTTCCTCTTCCTCACTTCGTTCAGATCTGTACTCAACGCATCAGAATCCTTCCCTGAGCCCACTCAGTCAAATCGGTGTCTCTCCCGATGCCCCTCCCCATCAATATCCCTCGCTCTTGGTTTGTCCTGGGTTTTTGCCTAATGGCCATTTTCACCTTTCAGCAACGGCAAGAGCAACTGACCCTTGCACTGCTGCAAACAGCGCCGCGTCATCGCCCCACGGTGACTCTCCTCTGACTGGAGACTTAACATCAATTTTGTTGGCTCTCCAGTTGGTCACTTCTATGAAGACACACAATAATGTAAACAAAGGTGAAAGTGAGCCTGAATTTCTTTTCCATGGAGTAGCCACTGCCTGTGTAGACTGGATCTGCTCTGAGGCTCAAGTATGAGCAGTGAAGCAGGTAGGAGAGGAGCTGTGTTTGTGTTCCAATGACACTTTCATTCCAGTCCTAGCTCTGCTGTTCACGAGCTGTGCGACTTTGGGGAGCTTCTGGCCTCAGTATTCTTAGACGTGAAATGGGATCATGATCGTGCCCACTCATCTGATGGTTGTGAAGATTCAGTAACATAACACGTAGGAAGTGTGGACATTGTGAATTTTCTCTTCCTTGCCGTATATCCGAAAGAGGCAGGAGTTGACAAAAGAGATCTAGCTGTTGTTTTCCGAAGGCAATTTATTGGACTACCACAGAGATGTTTATTTTCTTAACCAGAGGTCAGGAGACATGAAGACCACTAATGAGTGAAATTGGTGGCTGGGGGAGTTCAGGGCTTTCCTTGCTTCTTCCAAGTTCTTCTCAGACTGAAAAAAAAAATGGTCCCCTGTAAATTTTATGACTGCAGTGTCAAAAGTCTTCTATCCAAATCGCAGTAAATATTCTAATGAAGTCTGGAAAGAAAGCCATTTGTAATGGCTCGGGGCAGAGTATTAAGATAGCCTGTTTCTAGTTAGTCAGTCATTAGAGAGATCTAACATGCATGGGAAATGGTTTCCTGTTCTAAGTGCTTTAAAACCAAGTTTTAGGAAACCCCGTTTCCTGCCGGCTCATTTGGGGACAACAATGTGCCAACTGGTCAGAGTTTTCAGATGGCCAAATGGACACCTCGGCTGCAATTTAGTTCAGCTGCAGCAACCTCTACCAGGCAGAGTGGGCTTCGCATCTCAGCGGTCCTGGCAGGCAACAGACAGCTCCACAGTGGGAGGACATCTGCATGCACTGGAGGCTGTCCTCTGCCTCTGCTTTAAGTGCACTGGGATTGAGCGATTCACGCTACGAATCAGAACCAGCGGGAGAATCTTCGAGCCCGGAGCCCGGACCCGTCGGCCTAGGCTCAGACTGACGGGGCTGGTGACAAAATGGTGGATAAAGTCCCTGGTTTGGGAGGGGCAGGGCAGCTGATGGGAGAGGAAATTCTTTTGGCTACCTGATGAGTTGTGCATTAAAATGGGATTTTCCAAAACAAGGAAGTCCCAGAGACTTCAATTAGGATGTAGATGAAAGTATTTGCTAATCAAATCCATTTGTTTCTTTAGTGTGTGTGATGAGGGTCAATACTGTACTTGGAAGCAGGAAATTGATGGATCCAGGAGGACCACACATTTCCTCACCTGCAGAAGACACCTCCTTTAAGAGCTGCCCAAATCAAAGAGGGAAATCCTCAGCCCCAAAGTATCATTGCTGCCTCATCCAGTAGAGGACCAAAGCATACCCATCTCCAGGCACCCCGAGAGGGCACCATCACAAGCACTTTACATATGCTTTTAAAGCTAATTGCTAGAGCGATGCAAGGAGAAAGTGCTTTTATTGTTCTTCATGGTAAATTGCGTTGTGGGGCCCAATTCTTCACTCCTCTCTTCATCCCCAGTGTTGCCATAGCCTAATTTTGGGTAGAACTTCCTTCCTGATCCCTTGACTGTGGGTTTGGCTGTGTCTTTGTGTTGGCCAGTGACGTATATATAGTAGCTGCAAGGGCACAGTGCCAGCTCTGAGTCCAGGCCTTCAAAGGCCACATGTGTTTCCTCTTGCCTTTTTGCATCTCTGCCCTCACTTCAGGAGAAACCAGCTAGCCTGCTGGTGCCGGGAGGATGATGAGAGGCAGATATAGCAGGGTCACTCTAGTAACCCACACACTGCAGTGAGAAGTCAAGCCTCCACCTCCAACCCTCAGATACATGAGAATGAGAAACCGTCATTTTAAGGCCCTGATTTTTGGGGCAGTTTGTTACAGCACAACAGCTAACTGATACCTCCCCATTTTATAAATAAAGTATGACTCAAAGATCTTAGCAGTGGTTTTCCCAAAGCACAGAACTTACAGCTGGTTGAATTGAGATTCAAACTTAGACACATTCAATTCTTAGCTATTTAGCTAAACTGCCCTTTCCAGGGACCCTCCTAGGGATGGACTAGCAATTTCCAGGACGTTTCTCAGTTTGATTTTTGATTTTGGTTTGATTTTTCTATTCTTTTAAGGCAGGCTCCATTGTCATCTTTTGGCCTGGGCCAATCATGGGGTAGAATTGATTTTCCAGCCAGGTTGTTCCTGCTCATAGGTCAGAGGAGGCAGAGAAAGGAAGCAAGACCTGGAGTGCCCGCCTCATTCCCTGGCTTCAGACCTAGCTGGAGAACTTGTCACTACACCCCTTACCATCTTATTTCTGCGAAGCCTTGGCCTCGCTTCCTATCCCTCTTTCCACCTAAGTTGATTTCTAGGGATGGGCATTTTCATTTTAACAAGGGAAACATGATTGTAAACCCTCTTCCTAGTCCAAAGTAACCAATTTTTAATGGGAGAATTTCAGGTAAGTTGCTAGGCAGTGGGGATGAGAGATTTGGTCTGCCAAGAACACCTCAAACCACGATGCGTAGATAGCCACTTGCTGGGGAGGCCCTTGTGGAATAGCAGCTTAAAGGCAGCATCACAGATCGGGAGAGTTGGGGCTGGGGGTCAGGAGGCCCACAAATGGGTGCATTTGCACCACTAACTCACTGTGTGAACTCAAAAGGCTCCTTGTCACTCTGTGGATCTGAATTTGACCAGCTGTCAGAGGAGGGGTTGTCAGGAAGGCGTAATCTTTGTGGTGTCTTCCTGCTCTGATTCTCCAGAACTAGCCCCAGAAGACCCGGCAGCACCACGACTACCGAGCTCGAGTCAAGCTCCTTCCTTTCGGTTCATCAGATCTGAACCTGTTATTTTCATGATGTGCTCTGAGCAACCCAAGATTTCATGTCACTGAGTGTAGCATAGATATAATTTGGAAAAGAAGAGGTTTCTAGGAAGTACAATAACAGTCCCCATTATTTACCTTTAAAATCTTATTTAAATAAAGATTGTGCATTTAAAGTTGTATTTGATTGAACAACTGTCCTTTTTTTTCTAATTTTCCCTGACAAAAGCTATGAATTATTAATTTCTGTCATTGTATTCACCGAACAAATGTAATTGCAAGTAAATGTCTAAAGTTAATGAAAAAATTAAGAAAAAGGGATTTCTTTATAAGAATTAATGAAACATTTCCACAAACCTCTGTGAAAGCATGATGGTGAGGGCTTGCGGCGCTTCTCTGGAGCAGCACAGGCAGAGCAAAGGGGCTTGAGCGCTCCTCTTTCTTTGACATGAAGGGTGAAAACATTTTATTAGCAATTGCACAGCTGTGAAAATTAACACATACAAGGATTCCAACCTTAACCTTCCCGGATATTCCAGTCCTGTTGTAGCTGCTTTTCATTCATTCTGAGCCACCTTTCATTTAGGGGAGGTCACAAGCGCTTTCCATCTTGCTATCCTGGCTGCTGTCATTAGCTTTTTCTATTCACCCAACAAAAAGTTACGCTGTCATTTCTTAAAGAGAAAAGACAAAGGTGCAAAAGCACTCGGGGGTTGGATCCCTGAATGAAGCTGGCAGTTGGCCTCAAAGCAGAGAAGTGAAATGATTTCATGTCCCATCTCTCAGACATTCTATGAGTAAGTCCTTACCAACATCTAGATAGAAACAGAAACAGTCTTCCAATGCCAGCTGGTCCCCAGCTCACTTAGGAGATAACCTTTCTTTCTTCACTCTACCCCTCATCCCAAAAACCCCTATAATTTTAGCCCAGTAATAACTCCAAGTCCAACCCTGGGATACCTGGGATCTGATTCGAGTTCTGTCAATTACTAGTTTTGTAACGGGGGGCACAGGGGAGTCTCTGCTCCATTCAGAGATCCAACTAAAAGTAGGGAAAACAATAAGATACGACTGTCAGAAAGCTACTTTTATTTTTATTTCAATGCCTTTTGTCTCTGAGGAAATTCCAGCAGTAGTCAACAGTATAGTACTGTGAGTTTTGCATCAAAATGGAAGCTGGGAGCCAGCTGTTCTTTCTGGGATCATAGCTACGCTCCACTTCCCAGCATCCTTTGCAGTGAAGCGGAGCCATGTGACTGAGCCTGGCCAGTGCTCCATTAACCTTCCACGTAGCTGTCCTCGCTTCTCTCTCTCTCGTCCTCATTTCCCAGGTGGATGCCGAGTATGGAGTGGAGTGCTCCAAGTCTTTGCAGATCGCAAAGTCACCAGCTGGACAAACACTGGGTATTTGGATCAGAATGTAGAAGCCCTCTCTCTGGACACCCAATAGGACTAAACTATAAGCAACAAATAAACTCACTGTGTTAAGTCACAAGATTTGGGGCCATTTGTTGCCTCAGCAAGCTTCTTATTCACCAGGGTGAGTTGACCTGTGGGAAGATTGAGTGCGTATCTACCCACAAAGTGTGTCAAAACTAACTGAGTCATTTTTTGCTGGGACTACTTCAGAATCATTTTTTTCTGAGCTAATTGGCTCTCGACTTGTACAATAGGAGGAGAGGTTTATGTTTGGAAAGTTCTGTCCCTGTGGGGCGACTGCTGTAATGGAGCAGATTTAACAGGAATTTCTTGATAGGAAAGTATCAGGGGTGCCATGTCCTTGGTCACCCCCTGTGGCCGACACAATTGTATTGCCACTAAGACGGCCTGGGGCATGGAGAAGGCCTGTGTGTGCTTTATGACGCTGAGGTTTACAATGCACAATCTTTTATTTTCTCTCTAGTATTGCCACAGAAACATCAATGACCAAATAGGGGCAAAAGGGAATCATATTTTGAATGCTCTCTCATTCCCCCACCCCCTCTCTCTCTTTCTGTCCCCTCTCAGGCAACCTGCCTCCCAGATCTAAAGAGTTTTGGAACATAAAAAGAGATTAAGTGAAAAGGCATATTCCTATAATTTATCCAAATGTGCACATTTCAGTCTATGGATAACAGAGGCTCCAAATTACCCCCAGACCAACACACTATCCTTATTTAAGGGATCCTCTCAACTCTTACCCTGAAGTCTCCATAAATCTGCCTGATATATGGATGTCAGGCATTTTCTGGCAGTTGAAACATGAAACATGACATCAGCTGGGGATTAAGTTACAACTCATAAAGACCATGTTTATTTGCTGGTTCTGCTTAAAAATTTTTTCCACTATCATTTTAC
Organism: Lepilemur ruficaudatus; assembly: GCA_963574885.1. Taxonomy (NCBI): domain Eukaryota; kingdom Metazoa; phylum Chordata; class Mammalia; order Primates; family Lepilemuridae; genus Lepilemur; species Lepilemur ruficaudatus. The sequence goes on from CAUYRT010047779.1 coordinate 27,155, forward strand.
TCAAATGGCCTCCTATTTTACGAGAAATAAAGTTAAAACTAATGAAGGAAGCCCTTTTTGAGCTCAGCTAGACATACAGGCTGTGGCCATCTCCACTGTAACCAAATATTTAAATTATTTAGAGCCAATTGTGAACTATTATCGTTCAATGTGTTGACATAATGGCACCATGAGCTGATATAGAGACTTCAAATGCAAAAATGGGAGGAGGACTCTGATAATTAAAGAGAGAGAGAGAGATGTTAAGAATTAGAGAAAGAAGCCAAAATGCAGGGAGGCAGCCAGGCTGAGGGCTTGCAATACTCCTCCTGTTCCAGGCCGTTGCCTCTCAGAGGGAACGTGGAGCCATTCGAAGGAGAGCCACAGGCACGTGAACAGAGGTAGGACTACCTAAGGCACCCATGTGTCCGCCGCCCAGCCCTAGCAGGAGATCTCAGAGCCACTGAGCAGAGGCCCCACTTCTAACAGGCAGCATCTGATATGAGAGAAATTCCTCTTTGCTTGAGGGTTCTGGGGACAGGAACAGCCATGATAGGAACTAAGTTCTCATAATCATAAAATCTACTATTTACACATTGCTACCAACCTTCTCCCAACGTTCACCCCTCAAAAACACAAAAACAAAAAGCCCCTTCAGAATATGAATTTCTCAAGAACTTTGCGTCTCCAATGCTTAACTCAAAGTAGATGCTCTGTAAAATTTGTCAAATTAAATTTACTCATCCAAGAAATCTGGGCACTTAGGCAATGAGGTAGCCGTCTGAATCATATTATTTAAGTAGTGTTGGGAAGCCCCTCGCCCCTGCACCCCATTTCCTTCCAGAAAGTCTGCCATTACTGTTTTTATTTAATTATGTTTAGCATTTTGTTTTAGCAGCAATGAAAATCCCTCATCCCCAAAATATGCCTTTCATAAGTTCCACCATGATTGTTGTTGTCTTGTGGTTTTTTTTTTTTTTTTTTTTTGGCTTATGTATTTCACTTTATTTGCAGTGTCTATTTCAGTTAAAATTATCCCGCAAGAGATGTTAAAAGGCATTCTTAACATCCTGTAGTGAATCAAATGGATTTTCTCTCTGCCTGGATCGATGGGGCATTGTGCTGGCCCCGAGGGCCTGATTGGGTCACAGGGCCAAGTGTCAGGATGGGGAAGTGAGCGCCAACACCAGGTCTGACTCAATAGCAGGATGCCCCATGCTGGCTGAGCTACCGACTGACAAGTTTTCCAAGGATGACATTTCCCACCCACAGCGAAACGCTGTCTCTAATATTGGGAGGAATCCCACGGGTTATCAGCAAGGTATTGTCTCCTCCTCGCTTTAGATTCTAGCTCAGGGGCCAGCAAACTATGACTTAGAGACCAAATCTGGCCTGCTGTCTGTTTGTGTAAGATTCATGATCTAAGAATAGTTTTGACATTTTTAAAGGATTCAAAAAAATCAAAAGAAGTACAATATTTTGTGATACGTGAGCATTATAAGGAATTCAAAGTCAGTGTCCATAAATACAGGTTTGCTGAAAAATCAGCCATGCTCATTTGCTCACATATTTTCTATACTTCCTTTCAAAACCCAAGGGCAGACTTGAATAGTTGCAACAGAGACCATACGGTCTATAAAGCCTAACATATTCATTATCTGGTCCTTTTACAGAAAAAATTTGCAAACCCTTGTTCTAACCGGACATTTCACAGCTTAGAATGCATGGTAGCTGTGGTGCTCTTACACTGCTAACCTGTGTTTATTGATGTCATCCTTCTAAGCAATTCTCCTTCTCCAGGCTTGGCATTTTTGTGTTTAGGCGTGGCAAAATATACGTAGCATAAAATTTACTATTTTAAATGTTTTTACGTGTACAATTCAGTGGCAATAAGTAGATTTACAAAGTTGTACAACCATCGCCACTATCCATTTCCGGAACATTTTTATCACCCCAAATAGAAACTCTGTACCCATTAAACCACAACTCCCCATTCCCACCTCCCTCAGCCCCTGAGAACCACCATTCTACATTTTTTATTTCAGCATATCACGGGGGTACAAATGATTAGGTTACATATATTGCCTTTGCCCCACCCAAGTCAGAGCTTCAAGCATGTCCATCCCCCAGAAGGTGCTCACCACACCCATTAGGTGTGAACATACCCATCCCCTCCTCCCCCCTCCCACCTGCCCGATACCTGATGAATGTTGCTACTATATGTGCACATAAGTGTTGCTCAGTTAATACCATTTTGCTGGTGAGTACAGGTGGTGCTTGTTTTTCCTTCTTGTGATACTTCACTTAGTAGGATGACCTCTAGCTCTGTCTAGGATAATACAAGAGGTGCTAGATCACCATTGCTTTTTGTGTGGCTGAGTAAAACTCCATGATATACACAGACCACATTTTCTTAATCCACTCGTGTTGATGGGCACTTGGGTTGTTTCCACATCTTTGCAATTGTGAATTGTGCTGCTATAAATATTCTACTTTTTGCCTCTACAATTTTGCCTCTACATAGTATCAGTGGGATGGTACATGTGACATTTTGTGTCTGTCTTCTTTCACTTAGTGTCATGTTTTCAAGACTCATTCATTCACGTTGTAGCTGGATCAAAATTTCATTCCTTTTTAAGGCTGAATTAGTTCTTTTTCAGCCCGTGCTGGCAGGGAAGTTGAGGGCGCGGAAGAAGGCCTCTCTTCCTGGACATAGGCACCTCCATCCACATCTGGTTAAGATCAAGCGGTTCAGGGAATTCCTTGGCCCAAGCACTCACTTCTGTGTATGTTTGTAATGCCTTAAGGAGCTGAGGGAGCTCTCTAGGCATCGTCCTAGGTTTCGAGAAAATCTAAGCGGCTTAGAGATACGACCTTTCCTCAGAGAGATGCATCTGCGAAATGTATCAAATAGAGATGACTCTTCACCCGTTTTCTCTGCCTAAGCTCCACAGAGTGTGTGAGTGTGAGAAAACACATCCTCACGTGTTGGCAGTGACTATATGTGTACACTGGGTTTATGTAATCAAATTATAGTACTTTGAATTAAAATGATCTAAACAAGAAAATTGTTAACAAAAAGCACCATTCTTTAAACTATGTCTATTAAGTACATTAGTCACTGTGCTAAGCACCGAAAATACAGAGACAGACAAGTTATATTTCAGGACATCAAGAAACTTAAGTCTCATGCCTTCATCCCCAAACTGTGCACGAAGGCACCCGAGATACTGCAGTGAACTCGCATGGACATTGATATTTTAAATTCTTTCGAGGAATACACAGTAACATTTGTCAGACACTGTGCAAACTACTAGCCCGAGGTAGTTCATAGTTTTAACATTAGATCACACTGCATTTCTTTTGATGACATCCTATTTTCAGCAGCGGCTGTGTTAAAAAGCAAGAACCAAGTGAAAATCAATGTGGAACAGGAAATGAAGGTGGTAGGGTCTGATCTGATTTCAAGACTTGAGAAGTTGTGCAGAGCCTAACAGGCAGAGATAGCTCATTAGTAAGTAATTGTGGGTATTAGAGAATAAAATAAACGGATTTTTTAAAAAAAATTTTGTGTAATTTTTTAAAATACCCACTAAGTTGTTAGGACATAAATGCTTATTAAGTTGTTTGGAACTGCCTACTTAATAAATGGAAACGAGAGGTGACTTGTTTGACCAAGGAGCACTGCACAAAGATCACTGAGATGCTAAGGACACTGTGAATTGAGAAAGCAGCTGAACTTCTGATCTTGTGAATCAAATATGCTACTCAAGATGAATATGAACACTTTTTAAATTAAGCAACAGCAAAGACAAAGGCTATATGGCATGTAAACAATTCAGCAACAAGCAGTGTCGCTGCTGCTATAATTCAAGGGTAATCAATGGGATGCCATCGGCATTAATAACACAGAGTCGATATGCACAAACTTTTAATATAAGCCTAATTATGAGTGTCTCTTTGCATGAAACTGAAAATATTGAAAATGTTGACATTGGGGAGCTGCCCTTGGAGCAGAACTCCTGAAGAAGTCAATAATCTATTATGATTTTCATTTTGCAGAAGTAGTGCTATTATATCAAAAGGTCTCAAAAATCAATGTGGCATTCAGTATATCTGTGTAATAATGACATCCTAATTAAAAATCCCAATCTGAGTAGTACAAAGGATGATGTTTAATCTCTAATCAATGAACACCAAGTCCAGAAGTTATAGATGCAATAACCCTTTTTAATGAACTTTACTACTTTTCTCAGATTTGGTCTGCTTTCCTCCTTGCTGTTTGGAAGCCTTTTCCGTCTGGAAACACATCGGAGGAAGCAGAGACAATTTGGTGCAACAGGCACATAAATTAAAGCAAGAAACATCAAAGAAAAATACCGTCAGAATTGTGTGGGTTTCTTTTTAATTGGAATTTATAATTGCACCTAATTATAGGACATATTTTAAATGTTACTTTGAGGGGCTGAAGGAGGGGGTGGAGCCCTGTCCACTCCAGCCACATGAGCTATAACCTTGGCGTTTTAATTAGATATTATTTTGAAATATGTAAAAGGGATTTACATACTCAGCGAAACATATCATTGATTGTGCAATTTGCCCAAGAAGACAAAATGATACACAATTTAAAAAATAACTTCTCAAAGGAACTGTAGAAATTCTCCAAACATGAACACATTCTCAAAACGTGAGCACATTCAGGTTTTCTAATATTTTCTCTAGGCAAAGTCTCTTCTTCGTAGCAATTGGTGTCAGTGGCAGTGTAGGAACAGACAGAGGGCTGAGGGTTCAGTTGATTTATGGCCCCCACACACCCATCCTGCAGATAAAAAGAAGGGTCAGAGGAGGGTCAAGCATCTTCTCTTTGAAAGGAATTTCTGGTGCTATATTACCTGGCTGCAGGAGGATGATTAAAACAATCCTCTAAGTCTCCTGCCCATGAGATGCCTCGCTCTTTAATGCTTCAATAAATTAACAATTTGGGACAAAAATCCTAGGAGAGTTGGGATAAGCCTATCTTCCAAATTTGCCATCATAGATGGGCTGGGGGTCTGATGAGACAACATTTACTGCCGACATCCAGCAGTTGAGAAAACATTCTTATGGCACTGATGGAAATCTTCAGGGAGGGAAGAGACGGGACAGAGAGCCCCGTCATTCTCCACCCAAATTGGAAGTTATCATAATCTTTCGGAACACTGAGCTCTACCCACAACCCAATGATAGCAAGGAAGAACAAGGCCCTTTCTTTGTGGGGTTCACCAGAGCCCCAAGGGGTGCCTCTTAGTTATGTTACAGCCTACGGATGGTTGGGGCTCGGGGACTCTTGGGCTGTCATAGTGGGGGTGATGCCAAGGAAGAGAAGAATATGAGGGAAATTGGTCGGAGTTACTTAAAAAAGATGTGAACACATTCCCTTGACTCCACATGGTGAAGCGGATCCATCATGCTGATATAAAATCCCAAACCTGGGCCGGGCGCGGTGGCTCATGCCTGTAATCCTAGCACTCTGGGAGGCCGAGACGGGTGGATTGCTCAAAGTCAGGAGTTTGAAAACAGCCTGAGCAAGAGCGAGACTCCACCTCTACTAATAATAGAAATAAATTAATTGGCCAATTAAATACATATAGAAAAATTTAGCCGGGCATGGTGGCGCATGCCTGTAGTCCCAGCTACTCGGGAGACTGAGGCAGGAGGATTGCTTGAGCCCAGGAGTTTGAGGTTGCTGTGAGCCAGGCTGATGCCACGGCACTCTAGCCCAGGCAACACAGTGAGACTCTTGTCTCAAAAAAAAAAAAAAAAAAATTCCAAACCTGAACCTCTGAGTCGCCAGGGCACTGGCGGAGTGAGAGCCGTGAAGACTGCCCTTTGGGCATCAACTTATTCTCTGCACCCCCCTGCCATCCCTGGCCTTGGACAGGGAGGCATTACCTGAGATAGAGGATGAGAGATGGAGGAAGACTCTCCAGGGCTCTTGTCAGCTAACTCTTCCTGTGACAGTAAGTAACGAGAACTCTTTCCCACTTTGTGCTTCAGCTCCTCACCACATGTCACCGCATGTCACCCCACGTCCTGCCGCAGGACATTCACTGATCATCATCAAGAGCTGCCCTCTGGGACTGCTCCCTGCCCTGCAGTGCTGGGTGCCCATGCTTCACCACACACTGCTCCCTGGGCTTGCCATGCAAAGCATGGAGAATGTCCCCTGGGAGAGGAGAAGGAGCACACGGTGATTGTTGGAAAGGTGTGCGGAGGAAACCTCCTGTCGTCTTCTCCATCCTTGTCTGTGTGGGCTGCATCCGCATCTCCCACAAGGGACATCCTGTCCATGGCGGACAGAGGCACTGGGGAAACGCTCCCAGGGAGACTGCAGAGTGGGGACGCATCCCATAAAAACCCACCCAGTGTCTAGCCTGTGACTGTATTTCCTTCACGCACCCCAACCTAATTTCCTGTGGATTTCAGATCATCTTTTAATTCCAATTATGCTGCTGTTCACATTATCGATTTGGAGGATACAAATGTTGAATGACAAGAGAGCGAGAAGAAGGGGGGAGGAGAATTCCATCTTGCCTGAAGGATAAGACACTCAAAATGCCACCCCACACAGCCTCTCCGAAGCGTTCATCAATGTGGCAGAGGCTGGCTCAATTATCTTTGTGTCAGATGATTATCTGAGAGCTTAATTTAATCTCCATTATCCTCCCCCGTCATATTTCAATTAAATCTGCTATCAGAGTGTTAACACATCTTTGAACCTGCTATTTCTTCAGTTAATTTTCCACTAAGAGGTGCTGGAGAGTAACAGATGTCATAATTATGCAATTATTAAGTGTATTTGACACTCGCTCTCTCAGAATTTTGTGGTTGGGGTAGGAGCGTTGGAAAATTAATCTGATGACAATATGCTTCCGTTGTGATCCGTAACACCACTGCGGGCTGGGGCACTGTCCTCCCGCTGGTTCCCAGGCTGCTGCCAAGAAAGATGAAGGATTAAGTGATTGTGCGTCAGATTTGTTTCACTTTTGTACATCTGGTTAATCGGATGAGTTCATTACGCAGATCGGAAGTTCAGAGGCAATTTTTTTTAACCTTCTTCAAGACCTCAGGAAGTACAGCAAGTACATCTCAGGGTATTGTGTGAAGGTAACAATTGGAGTGTAAGGGCAGTTAATCTGGACTTTAAAATGTTCGGTCTCAAGCGCGTCCTCGTTAGTATAGTGGTGAGTATCCCCGCCTGTCATAAAATGTTCGGTTTCAGGCGGGGATTGGAAATCAACTGACTCTATGACCTTGGTTATGGCATATCCTCTCTCTGAGCTGTGGTTCCCAGAGGAATGAGTGGGCTTGACTGTATAATCTTGACTGTGTAATCTACTACCTCTCTCAGCTCTACCGGCTCCCCCACTCAGAAAAATATATATATCTCCATATCATCTGTGCCTATAGCTATTTAAATCCTCAAACTTGTTACATTATAGAACTGAAGAGATACCTCTGTTTATCTTTGGGCCTATAATAAATATTCACTAAGACCAAAAGCTAACCAAGACTTCAAATCCTGGCTCAAAATTATTTACTAGCTGTGTGATCTTAGGCAAATTGCTTACCCTCTCTGAGTTTCAATTTCCTCCTCTATTAAATGAGAAAGTTATGGTGAAATCTATTTCATAAGATTGTTGAGATGATTAAAGCACAGTATCCATCACAGTCTGTTTCTATCTGTGTATCTGGCTGACGTCTAGAAAGGAGCTGGAAACACGTAAGGGAAGTTGGAGTGAGGAATGGATATGCAGACCAGATGGGTGTGGGTATCTCTGGAAATTTCTTTCTGACATGACATGAGGTTTTCTATAAGTACTGAGGAGCATTGGTGTGTCCATGAAGACTGGAGAGATCCTCCAAGCGGAGCTCTTGTGCTTTAAGAACAAGGTACCAGAGCACAGAGGAGACCTACCCCAGCACACTACCTGCTGGTGGCACAATGGGGCCAAAACCCCAACTCTCCCTTCTCCCAGACTGGAGTCTTTCCTCTCCGCACTTACAGACCTAATCCATGTGGATGGGTTTTACAGGACCTCCGAGTCACCGGTCTGCTGAATCATTCTCCGATCTTCTCCTTCTCCTTCTCAAACCCAGAACCTTTCTGCTCTATTACTGCTACCCACGTGGGACAGCAGGTAAACAACAGGTACCTGCAGCCAATGGGTGTCGCCCGCGACTCTTCATTTAAGGGAAATTGTATTGGAAGCCAAAGAAATAAAAGTAGGACAAAATAATAATGTTCTGGTGAAATCAAGATGATGACATTGTAGCTCAGTGTGCTCACTCACACCCCTCTGTCCCCAAGGGCGTCTAAGGAAACCCTGGAGACTTGTAGAGCACATTTGGAAAACGATCATTCCATGTCAGCATTTTGCCTGAATAAAATTTTGTTGTATGGATGTAGAAAATCCATTTGCCCTTTTGTTGGGTGCCTAGGTTGTTTCTTATTTTTCATAAAAAGTGCTGGAAGAAAATGGGTGTTTGCTTTATGAAAAGCAAGACAGATTTCCTGTCTGAAAGGAGTCACTTCCTTTTCCTCAGGGAACATATCGAGATTGGCCAGAAAGACCTTGTTGTGGATCACTATGAAATAAATAAAATACATTCCCATTTTTCTGGCATTGAGGTGTTTGGAGACAGTAGCTCAAGTCAAAGAGAGAATGTATTGGATCAAAAATGGTGAATCTCAAGGAGGAAGGGTTCAGGTATTGCTGGATCAAGGGGTTAATGGCATCATCGCGTTTATCATCAGTTCTCTCTCTCTCTCAACATCCTACCTGCTGTGTGCTGGCCTCCCGCTCACACACCGCAGAGAGCAGCCTGGTTTCTTATGTGCAGCCAGGGAAGGCAGCTGCCAGCAGCCAGGTTTGTTAACTCTAACAAAAAGAGAATATTATTTTGTTTATAAGCAAATACCTTTCTATTCCTCTAGTCTTATAGCCCCCGCCTGCTGCATACTCCTTGTTTGCTTCTACAGATTCATTCTCCACTTTCCCCACCCTTCTGTGCGCTGCTTCGGCCAGGCTCTTTTCTCCCATGGCTTCTGATTGGATTGGCCAACGGGAGGCTGTACCAGTTTTCCAGGGCTTCTGTGACACAGTACCACAAACTGAGTAAATGAAAACAACAGAAATTCATTGTCTCACAGTCGTGGAGGCCAGAAGTCCAAAGTCAAGGTGTCGGCAGGGCTCTCCCTTCCTCACCTCTTCCAGCTTTTGGTGTGTGCCAGCAATCCTTGGCTTGTGGACGCATCGCCCCAATCTCTGCCGCTGTCATGACAGGGCTGTCTTCTCCCTGTGTGTGTCTATCTCTGTGTCTCTCCTCCTTCTCTAAGGACATCCATCATACTGGATCAGGGGCCCACTCTACTCCAGTATGACTAGTCTAATTCCATCTGCAATGGCCCTATTTCCAAGTAAGGTCATGTTCTCAGGTCCTGAGGGTTAGGGCCTCAACATAAAGAACATGTTCCAATCCGTACAGGGACACAAGTAGCAGATAGAGGGGGAAAGAAGAGAGCAGTTGGTGTTTCTATTTTCCCTGGGCTGGAAATGGGCACAGGCTCTAATTTTCCCACTGAAGCTCACAGTCCCTGTAGGAGGGTTCTCTCTTCCAGCTTCTAGAGTCTGGTGACTTCTTCTCCTTGCTCCCTCAGGCCTAGGGGTGGTGACAACTTCCTGACTCGCCAGTCCTGTTGCTTCTCCTTATTGATTTCCTGTCTTGAGTATGGCACCTGGCATGTCAGAAGGCAGAGCCAAATGCAGGTGCGCAGGAGGGGGGAGCTTCCCAGAGCAGCACATGTCTAACTCTACTGTGGGTATTGACCCCTGAGGATGTTGTAAGCGTGTGGAATCTGGGGAGATAGTTTAGGGCTGGGCAGGGCCTGAGAGGCTGCATGTCTAGCAAGCTCACAGGCAGGGATGCCGATGCTGCAGGATGGAGGAGGAAGTGGCCTCAGGCTAACGCTACAAATTAGCAACGAAGACGAGAGAGAGAGAGGTCACAGTGTACACCATGGGCTGGAGATGAGCAGGGGAATGGTTACATCAAAAAAATTAAGTCTTTTATAATGTCTAGAGCCAGAGGCCTCACCAGATCTTGGCATTAGAAATTGTACACCGTTTTGAGAGGTGGGGACTGGAAAGCAAGAGCTTAAAAAAAAATCATACTTCTTTGCTTCCTCTAGCATCTTTTCACTATAGTCTGAAGCATATATTATTATCTTCAAAAAAGGCACTACACATTACCTTTAAAGGAGTGCTCGGTCCTCTTCAGCTACCCTGGCCCTGTCTGGGGCCTGGTGTCCCCACAAGGCTCAGAGACAGCAGCAGGGGCCAGGAGCCAGTGCTATTTTCAGGCTAAGTGCACCCTCTGCAAACTCGGGGCACTGGAAAGTTCATCTTCAGGGGCTCCAGAGGCTCCTTTCATTGATGTGACAGTTCCCTCCACCCCCCCGTGTCAGTGCAAGTCTCTGGGCGACCTCTCTTGGAAGAAGACATTGTAACTGCATCTCATCTCCCTGGGTCTAGAGCAGGGGGACTCAAGGTGGAGGCCAAGGGCTGCTGCTCATCTCGCTTACTTGTCCACGATGCAGCAAGCCTAGAAATGAGGAGGCATCTAACAACCTGACTTTACTGCAACATCCAAGGGCTGAGATACGAAAAAAAACAAAAATCAGTCTGCAATGGATTAAATACAAAAGACAAAAGCCTGGTCCTTCACAGAGCATTTGAGAAGCATGTTCTAGAAGGCCTTATCCCAAGGAAGGGAATGTCAGGAAGTCCCTGGGTCAGAGGAACCTGTGAGGGGTGGGACCTCCCTTTCGCTGGCCTCAGACACTGGGCTGTGTGGGCTACAGTCACTCTGCTTGGTCTTCCTGGAGGACACGCTGAGCGGGGGAGGCAGAGACTGGTGGGTATCACCCACACTGCAGCCCTTGAGTTCTGCAGCAGGAGGCCTGTGAGTTAGACGCAGCAAGCACTGACACTGACCACACTGCAGACAGTTGGCAGCAAGCACTGCAGTCTAGTCCGCCGTCCCTGTAGACACGGCACTCCAATGGCCCGCCTCCCACTCCATCGCCTACTCCCTTTCCTCTTTCCCAGTTTTATTTCTCTTTCCCTCGCCTTTTATTTTTCCTTTCCATCCCTTCAGCCTTTTATTTTTTGCAAAGCAGTCTAGTGGAAGACCGCCCCATGGAAGGTTTCATATACAAGAAATTACTATTTTTATGCCCTCTCCCTTAGGGTACACTCGAGCACAATCCATACTTTTGTGGGCATTTTTTTCCTGTAATATGTTTGTAGCCAAAATGTGGAACCAGCTTCGAGAAAATTAAACAGAACAAGAGAAACCATGTGCCCCACAATTAAAGGAAACACTCCAAGTAGCAATGGGAACCCAACGGGGCAGTGCGCCGTGCCAAGCGAAAAATGTGCAGCCGGAAAACCTGCCAAGCGTCCCTGATTTGTAAAGATTTTTTTCCATATTTAGGTAAATTAATGTAATTATTTAATGCCTCCTGCAATGGTAATAGGATTGCGCCTGGGCCCTTTCAACATATGGTGCTGGCACCAGAATCCTCTTTGAGGGAGGAGGAAGGTGGAGGCGTATTAAGACCCAGATCACATTTGCTGGTTTGATGTTGGAGGGCAGCCTGGCCCTCAGCCAGCCTGGGGCACGAGAGAACTGGGTCAACTCGCTGAGGTCCTGTCACAAGTTGGAGGGTACAGCAGGCACAGATGCCATTCCCTGCCACCATCAATCCATGTTCACTCCCCAGCAAACCTACAGACTCCTTTGGGAAGTCTGGCCTTTGGATTTGGACCCATCTGTATGTAGCGTCTGCCTTGGGGCTTCCAAAAGTTACTGAGAGAAAAGGAGACTGAGTCCCTTCGTGTTTTCTTAGGCCACCTCATTGTCAAAGATGCCACCATTTTTAATTCCCTGACCTACGTGCAGAGCCACCTTGGAAGGTTGTACAGATTGTCCATATCCAAAAAGTCTTCCAAACATGGAAGTTTTGTCTATTTAAAGCTGTACATGGCAGATGGCATACTCGCTTAAACCCAAAATTTGGATTACCTATTTAGAGTATTATGTTAGGCCAAAGGCCTCATCCATTGCCTGCAAAACAACAACAACATTTAATTTTTTAAAAAAATTGAGTGTTTAGGTTATGCACTCAAAGAGTCCAAGGTATATTGCCTATTTTTGCACAAGGCTTATAATCTCAGAGAGGAGAGGAGACAAACACACAACAAATAATGGGAAACAAAGGGAGACGTGGCGGATGGTGTGGTGTGGACCTTTCTCTCAGGCCATAGAAAGTGTGGAAGCTGCAGTTCTCAAATTGTAAATCTGAAGCCTGGGATAAGACACCAAAGAAACGCTTCCAGGGCCTTGGAGACCCGTCAAAGACCGTCCAATTCTTGAATTTGGATCGTCTCTCTGTCAATTCCAGCCAAATTCCAAACTGTGCGTATTTCCAAGAGTGGGTCTGATGCTTTCTTACCACATGACATTCCTCCCACAACTGTGCCCAAAACAGTCAGGTAGAGTGTGGAGGAAAAGGACTACACTTCACAAAGTACCAAATGTGAGGGTATTTTATGCAATATGCATCTGCACTGCGGAATCACGTGTTAAGCAAGATTCAAGGGCTAATAGGTGCTTGACAAATAAGTGTTCAATACATATCAGCTAAATGAATGAATGAATGAATGAATGAAATTGCAAGAGTCCTAGGTTCTTGATCTGAGCTTGTCTTTAACATTCTGTGAGGTTATTAAGTCACATCTCCTCTAGGATTCTCTCTTTGTCTGTTAAATGGGTATATTTCCTTTGTTTTCTTTACTTAAATAGATAAAATAATCAGATGAGATTATGGATGCAGGAGTCCAGCTGCTGGAGTTGGTGCTACTCAAAGCAGAGGGGTGGCCATCAGCACTGCTGTTTACATGGACTCCTGGAGGATTCCGTTAGACAATTCTAACTTGTTACGACACTCAAGACGTCATCCAAACAATGGTGGAAATTTCCCCCCTTACCCCTTGGACACTGGATCTCGAAGCAGATCTGAGCAATTTGGATTGCTTCCTCTGTGGCAACAAGGTGAAGTAAAGTGGTAAGAGATCGTTAGCGAATATAGGCCTACCATGCGGGGGTGGCTCCCTGAAGTTCATTAAGAGTCTTAGTAGCTGAGCTGAATTATTCTGATAATTATCTCTATAGCTCCCATTTTTTTAGTAGCTCTCTGGCCTACAGAAGGTTGTAAATATATCAGAATAAGATCTTTGTAGATCATTTATCCTCTCATTTAATTATTCATTTTTTCATTCATTCAACAACATTTTTGAGCTGTGGCTATGTCTTGGCAATGTGCTAAGTGACAGATTTTGAAGCCCTTGTCTCAAGAAGCTTATAGCATGTTAGTCATGTGGGCATAGCAAGTAGATGCTATTCTTAGTTCCATCTCTAATACGTTGGCAAGAATTGCTATGTTAAGAAGGTTTTCGAGGCCACATAAAGATGATAAAAATGTTCTAATCAATTAATAATATTTCCAGTGGACACAGTTGGGGAGGGCAGCAACATACTTGTTGCATGTGTAGAAGGAGGGTAATGTTTCCCGGCTCTAGGGCTTGATGTCACTGTGTTGGTGTAATATTAATACTGGCTGCTCTGAAAAGACCCCCCAAATACGATTGCGTGAACATAGTAGAAGTGTGTTTCATGCTCACGTAAAGTCCAAAATGGATCTTCCTAACTGCCGGTCGGTTCACCTCCAGGGGGAATTCAGGACTCAGGCTCCGTCCACACCGTGGCTCTGAGATCTTCAGCACGTGGTTTCCTGGTGGCTGTGCTCTTCTGCAGGAAGCTGGCAGAAGGGAAAGCGGGTGGTGCCGGCACCTCTGCTTCCCAGTTCCTTGGTGTGAAAGCGTCACCCAGGACTTCCGCTCATATTTCATTAGTGACATTCCACGGCCCCACCTGGACGCGCGGGAGGCGGGGAAATGCAGTCCTTGCTGGACAGCAGCTTCCGAGCAACAGCGCGACGGTACCCTTGGTGGACAGGGAGCCGTGTCTTCACAGTGTCCTGGTTTCTTCCAATCACACTTGCTTGAGCTCATTTTTGTCTTCCCTGCGACAAGCCTGGCCCCTTTTATCCAGTGCGTATCCCCTACATATTGGAACGATCCGCGTCTAGTTAAGCAAAGGCAGTCACTGCCAATCCCCTTCTGATTTGCTGGGGAGCAGAAGCCCAGAGACGGATCACACCTATTCACGTTTAGGGCTCTGCCAGGTGTGGTCGGGAGGGCTGTTTAAAGAAAGACATCCAATAGGGTGCACAGCCGTAAAGCTCCCTGAGACTTTGCCCCGGGGAGAATGTGGGGGCCTGAGCGTCTCTTCCCCAAGCCACTCTGGGAGACTCGGCCTTTACAACTCAGTGCTTGAGGCTCTGGGGCTGCTCATATAGCAGCGCCTGGCAGCCCAATGTAAAATTAATTTTACTGTATCTTGCAAGCCATGTAGAGCCTTTATTGTAGAGGGTAGCATTAGATCTTTTCATAAATACTGGCAGATAATGTTATCTAATTTCATTGACTGGTTAAATGGTGTTTTTTTCCTTCTTCTTTATATAACCCCTTTGGTTGCTAATTACGAGTCCCTCCCAACCCCCCACCACTCCGTCCCACGAAGCACAGAGGAGGGAACTCCTGAGTGTCCGAGTCATTCTTACTGATTTCTCTGGAGTTCTCTCTCTCTCTCTCTCTCTCTGGCAGTTGACTCTAGTTTTCCCCGGAGCAGGAAAAAGAATGAAACCAATGTCTGGACCCCTCCTGCCAGCATGGATGGCCAGCCCGGCACAGCCAGGACAGCCTTCTGTTGGGTGTGTGCCTTCCTCCTCTGTCTTCCTGCAGCCATCCCCGCTCCAGAGGAGCAGGTAGAATGACTCGCTGGAAAGAGGAAGGCAAGGTTAAGTTTATATCCAAACTCCCCTTTCACATGCCGTGTGATTTTGGCCAAGTGACAACCTCTCTGATCTCAGTGTACTCACTTATGAAAGGGGGACAACAATTCCATCTTTTAGGGTTGCTGGGAGGTTGACAAGGGATACCCTAGCAAGTACCTGTGGAACATCATGGGCTCCAGTGTCCACTGGGGCACAGTGATGTCACTTCCTGTAACAAGACTCCTAATCTCAGTGCCTTAAGTCAATCTAAGTTTGTTTCCCACTTACTCGAAGTCCAGCGAGGCTGTTTCTGGAGGGGCAGCTCTTCAGAATGACTTGAGTAGCTGGGCTTCTTCCACCCTGTGACCCTTCCCGGCCATCTCCATAGCCTTGGGGGACTTGGCTCTAGTCCCACAGCCGTGGGAGACGGAAGGTGGGTGGCAGTGCCTGCAGGGGTATCGCGGCCAGCCCTGGGCGTGGAGCATGCATCGGCTTTGCTTGGGTTCCACTGGCCAGAATCCCTCACAGGCCCCCATGTAGATGTGAGGGGTGGCGGTGGGGCTGTAGAACTGGTAACCCGGCAGCCTCCGCTACAGAATCGATCAAGGCGAGCATTCCTCACCTTCCCTGTCCGGAATCCGTTCTCCCTGAGCTGGGACATGAAATGTCCCCTCAGATGTCTGCCTCCTGCTTGCTCATTCTAGTCTGCACCCTACTGTGCTGGGTCCCCTCCTCTTTCAGACGGACACACAGTATCACAGCCTGGGGACAAGACTAGCTCTCCGACTGGCCACCAAGGGCCCGAGAATCTTCCCCGAAAGCCTGGGTCTTCAGCAATGGGAAGGGGAGAAAGCTGGACGGGTACATTGCTTTCCCGCTCTCCCGGGGACTGCTCCAGTTGCAGCCCTTCCCTGCAGCCGGGGGCAGCCTGCTGTGTCGCCTGTGGTGCATTATCACAAAGTGGCCATCGGTGCCCTGACGTGCCCACTGCACTGCCCCCAGCCTCACACTCACTGTTCTGGGCTTGTGTGTCCCACAGGAAATGTGACATCTCAGTCTCCTCCGTGACTCTGCTTGCCACATGACCGGGCTAAGGGTGCTGACAGTCCATTATTAATTGTCTATTCTGTTATTGACACTGCCTTCCACCCCCCAGTTCCTGAGTCCTGACCACACCTTTTGGAGCCTGTCATGTAGCATTCCTTGCTCCTGTCATCCCTGGGCCTTTGCCTTCTGCCGAGGGCGTCTTCCCTCCAGAACTCAGTTCTACTTCCCTTCATTAGTTTATCCTCAGATCTCAGACCCGGTATCCATCCCTTATGGAAGCCTTACCCATCCTCCTGCCCAGACGCAATCAGAGCCTCTGGTTATACCTTTTTTTTCTGAGTCAGGGTCTGTCTCTGTCGCCCAGGCTAGATCTAGTGCAGTGGCATCAACACAGCTCTCTGCAACCTCAAACTCCTGGGCATAAGTGACCCTCCTGCCTCAGCATCCTGAGTAGCTGGGACTACAAGTGTGCACCACCATACCTGGCTAATTTTTCTATTTTTGGTAGAGACAGGGTCTCGCTCTTGCTCAGGCTGGTCTTGAGCTCCTGGCCTCAAGCGATCTTCCTGCCTCAGCCTCCCAAAGTGCTAAGGTTACAGCCGTGAGCCACTGGGTCTGGCCTCGGGTTATATTAATACTTTTGTGACATGGTGTATTTTACCTCCACAGGTGCTCCCTGCATTCTGTCACTATCGATTTGTACGAATATTTGAATGATATCCTGGTTCCCTTCTGGACCTGAAGCTTTATGATGAACAAAAGGACATTATTCTGTTTTACTCTCCACTGTATGACTAATTCTTATACATTCAACAAAGTGTTCTCATGCTGGGGCACTAGATAATACCTGAAGTACCTGGGTCTTTAAGGCGAGGAGGATAATGGTGCACAGCATAGTTCATTTGGATTCCAGTGACATTCACAGAGAGTTGTTCATCCCTCCCTGTAGCGCCCCAGTGCCGTAGGCAAGTTAGCAGTCATCACCCTCATGCTATAGATAAAAGAGGACAAGAAAGGAGAAGGAAATGCTGAACCGGGTCTCACTCCAGGCCTGTGCTCTTCCTGTTGCATGGTCACGTGGTGCTGGGACCCGAGCGAGTCCCATGCAGGAGCGCGGAGTGGGGAGCTGGGATGTGGGTGGAGGTTCAGGGCCTTCCAATGGCGTTTTGCCAAAGCTTCCAACAACCTCTTAGCTGCCTGGCTGCTTTTCCAGCTCCCGTGCAGGATGTTCGTCCTGTGTGACTTTCTAGTAGAACGAGGTATCTCTTGTTCGTAGCTGGATGCTTAGCAGCCAACACAGTACCTGGAACATAATAGATGGCCTAAAATATTTTTTGTGTATGTATGAATGATGCTACTATTCTCTCTTCTCACCTCCTTCCTTAGGAGACTTCTGTATGTGAGCTGTCTCTGCACGTGATCTAATACTTAGAGCTATCACAATAATAATAGTAATAATAATAACAAATCATATTTGCTGAGCACCTGCTGAAGGCCAACACTTCTGCCAGATATTTCATAGCTATTTATTGGTGTCTGTATTCCTCCCATTTGCTCTGCAAGGTGGGTAAGGAACAGAGGCTTGCTCAAGGGGCAAGGCCGGAGTTTGAACCCAGTGTAGTCTGACTCCCAAGCACGTTCTGCTACTTTTTGCTCGAAATTGCTGTCTCCATCCTGAATGCTCCACAGCAGCATAAATCATTATGGAATCATATGTGATGGTCAAGGAAAGTCATGGCCAGCCCGCCTGTGTTTTCTTGGGTAGTGTCTGTCTGGCGGGTGCCCTGTTTCCTCCCGGAGCTGAGCTAACTTTCCGTCCCTGGCTGTGTGGATCAGGATGCAAGATGGACCTCCCCCCGCCCTCCAAATCAGCCTGTTCCTCCTGGGGCCATTCAGCTGACAGCTGCGGGAAGGACAGCGCCTGCTGAAAACGGGTCCATAATTTCCCTCTGGCAAGAGATGGCAGTCCAACTTTGGAGGGGACAATTAGCGTGCTCTCAGCTGGAACAATGGGGACCAGCAACAGATGCTTCTCGTCCCAGGGACGCTCCGAGCCGCAGCCTCCTGCTAATGGAAGGCTTTCTTCTTCCCTGCCCAGGAAACCTGGCAGCCTTGCCAGCAGCCCAGGCGGGGCGGGGGTGGGTTGGCTGCGGAGCTGGTAGGAGAGCAGCAGCATCAGACCAAACGCAAGGAGCAAGGGCTCGTAGGATGCGCGCATCACCCGCCTCCCTCCTGGACGAGCACGTGGCCAAAGCCACGTCTGCCCCAAACCAGAAATCCAGAGTGGACCAACGCAGGTTTGGGTCCCCGCGTTGCCATGTACTAGCTGTTGCCCTGGAAAAAGTTCTTAACCTCTCTAAGCCTCAGTTTCCCTACTTATAATATGAGGAAATAATAACATGTACATCACGAGTTTGTTTTGGGAGATGAAACACTCTGATCTATGAGAACACTTACTTTACAGTGAAAGTGTTGAAAACTAGCCTTAGAGTTCCACTCCATACAAAAAGGACTGTTTGTGTCATGGTCACCTTTGTCTCTGGGGACAAGCACACAGTAAGTGCGCTCAATAAATAAATAATCAGACTTAGATGCATTTAGAGGGACTTTTACAAATCCCCTAGCTGAATCACGTCCAGACCGTTTACTTGGGGTGTTTCAGGGAATCTGAAAACGTTCTTTGTTGATATTTGTTAACCACACTATGGGGATCAAGGAAAACCCCAGCTGCCCATGGGTTAGTAGAATATATTTTAGCCTACTGATGGCCCCAAACATGTTAAATTGTATTGCCAGGTTAACTCACTTCTCTGAAGATTTGGAATAAGGCTTAATTTGCCGTCTTAGTTAAACTGAAGATGCTGAGATTCTAAAATGAGCATTTATTATTTGAAAGTGCTTGTCTGTGAAAAATCTCCTTGTTTTGCAATAAAAATAAAAATCAAAAATAAATTACATAATTATAGCAGATACAAAGCTTCCTCTTTCTTCCATTAGCCCAGATTTCAATATTTTGTTTACACCAAGGCATATTACTCTTATTCATACAAGTAAATGCTATATATTTGAATATACTTTAATATACACTGATACTAATTAAGTCTTATTTTTGATTTTTTTAATATATTGGCATTCCTTGTAAGATTCCACTGTTTAAAAATCAAGGGTATGATTTTTTCCATCCCTTTAATTCTGAAAATGTGATTCCAGGCACAGACAGGAAAACAGTTTGCCCAGGAACCATCGGTGCAGAGCTGAGATCCGTAACCAGCACACTTCCTCACTTCTCGCTCTCTCTGGTCACCCTCTTCTCTTCTCCGTTCAGAATCAGCATCACCAATTCATCTCTGACTTCCAGGAGGAAAACCAAAAGACCACAACACCACCCAGAGTCACCGTAAAATCTACTGACATAGCTTGTCACTATGTCATAGCTTTTGGTCACTCTGGCCATGTTGTGGCCCCATGAGACCATTTTAATCCAGTAATAGAGGAGAAAAAGCCCAAAATATGGAGAACAAAGCCAGCCTGCTTCTCAGCCCCTCTGACCTCCAGAACCCGGATTTCAGGGGTTCCTAACTCAGCCTCTAAGTTTCAGGGAATGATGATGGAATCCCTCCTACACTCATTTTCTCTCTGCCTTCCTTTTTTTCTCCCCTTTCCTCCCTCCCTCCCTCCTTCCCTCTCTCTCTTTCCCTCCCTCTCCCCCAAGGGAAAAATACCAAATCCCCAGCACACAGAGCAACCTTGTGCTAGCTGGGAGTGCTCAACAAAAGTGTTAAACAAATGCCCAAGGTAGCTATGAGGCACAAGAGATAGGCCTCAGCACTTCCTTCAGGCAACCAGCTTAAGCCAGCCCTGACTGCTTTAACAGTAGTACCCTTTGGCTAATTGTAATACTAAAGTCCCACCCAGTAGACAGTTATAATGTCATTAACATAACACGGGCTGTGTGAAGGCACACAATGGTTGCACAGCACATGCTTCGTCTGTTTCATATGTGCACACAGGATGACATGATAGCAGAGCTCCGCAGCACTCACTGCAAAGGGATTTAAGGCGACACGTGGGTAGGCTCTGCAGCTCCTTCTCTCTGGAGAACTGTGCCACCTGGGAGCAAGCGCCCTGTGTAAGTAACCGTAATCAACTCATCTAGCTCGCCAAGCTGGACTTGTCTGAGTCAGTCTCTGGAGTCTCGGATCCATCTCAGTTCAGAAGGCAGTTTTCCTACACCGTCCCGGGATTCTCCCTGAACACAGCCCCCCTCCCTTCCTTCCTCAAGTGTCAGTTGAGCACGTCCTATGGCCAAGCACTGTTCTAGCGGTGACAGAATGTTCGACAAGGTTCCTGTCCTCAAGGTGCTCACATTCCAATGGGGGAGCTATATAATAAATAAACACGCACACAAACAAATCATCATAATGCTCATAAAAATGCATTACAAATGATGAAGATGCCCATGACCGCCCCAGTTGGGTGCCTCCCTCTCTTGAATCCCCTCACTCAGGGAGAGGGTCCTTCAAAAGGGCTCAGTGGTGCCACTTGCGACTATGAAGAGCAGGGCGACACTCAGCTCACAGGGACCTGTTATTACTTAATCCCTTGCTTTCTGCCGGCCTCGGCTCCATCTCAGGAGCAGCTTCAGATGCTGCGACTCCCTGCGCTGCACGGACCTGGGCCCGCGGCTTCTACCTGCAAAGCCCTTGCACGAGTTGAGGAACCTGCGGCCGAGGGCAGAGCAGCATCTGACCTCGATCCCACCAAGGGCGGAAAGGGCCACGCAGCAGCTGGCAGGGCTGCTGGCAGTTACTGGGAGACCCCTAGCACCAAGTGTCAGCCTCTCGTGAGTTAGGGATGAGTGGGCCGCTGCTCTGGAACCCTCCAGCGGATGCCACCCTGTGGCCACCCTAAGATGTCACCCTGACCCATCTGAACCACCTGGAAGGAAATGACGGGCTGGTCACTCACTTGCTTATGCAACAAGGGCCTGGGGATACGACAGTGAATGGGACAAATACTATCTTTCTCCTCGTGGAACTTACTTTCCAACTGGGGAAGGAAAATGTACATGAAACCAGTTGTGATGGTCAGTTTTAGGTGTCAGCCTGCTGGGCTATAGCACCCAGTGAGTCAATTTAACATGCACGTAGGCGCCGCTGGGAAGGTGCTTTGTAGATGTGGCTGACAACACAACGAGCTGGCTTTGTATGAAGAGACGATTCCTGACAGTCCGATGAGCCTCCTCCAGTCAACTGAAAGGCTTCAGCAGCAACACGGAGCTTTCCCGGAGGAAGAGGAGAGTCTGTCTGTGGGCAGCAGTGTTAGCTCCTGCTCAAGAATTTCCTGCTTGGTGGCCCAACCTACAGCTTTTGGACTTGCCAGCCCTCACCATGACATAAGCTAATTACTTGAAATGAAATCCTTAAATACATGCACATATGTGTCTCCCTATGTATACTCATACACACACATATGACAACATATATATGGATACGGTTCTGTATCTCTGGTAGAACCCTAACAGATAATCCATTCAACAATAACAGCAGCAGCAAGAACAAAGCGTGATCAGATGGCGGGGGAGCTACAGAGCTGTAAGGAAATAAAAAGCGTGACGTGATATAACGTGCTGGGAGGAGACTGTGTGAGTAGGGCTGCAGGGAAACTTCTTGGAGACAAGAGTATTTGATGTGAGAGCTGGAAGAGCCAGCCAGTGAAGATTGGGAGAGAAGAGCTCGGAGACAGTGCACAGCTGGTGCCGGTGCTGGGCGGGGCTGATCCCGGGGTTGCTCTTCCGTGGGGCTGGAGGCAGAGGAGCGGGGGATTGAGGTGGGCAGTGGCGCAGACAGAGGCTAGATCGGGAGAAGCCCGGGAGGCTGGGACAGGTATGTAGGTGCCATTCTAAGGTAGCTGGTAACCATGGGAGAATTTTAAGCAGGGACTCTGGGAGGCCCACTAGCCCTCAGTATCTTTATTTGTAAAAGGGAGATTTTCCTTCCCTACCAGGCTCCTTTACAGACTGGCGGTGAGGATCGCACACAATATGGCACATGGAAATGTTTTCAAAACGAGAGTGTGTCTCCCCCAGGCTGAGAGAAGACTTTCGGGAAGTCCTTGCTTACTGGAGCCAAAGTTGAGCCAAGGTTGGGGAGGTGGGAGCACCGTCCTCTTGGATTAAATGTAAACCTACGACAAGGCGTCATCTACGTTGGCTTCCTGGGATCTGCCTGGGTTCGCACCTTCACGTGCCGTAGCTTTTCCAGCCGCGCAGAGGAGGACACTGCCCAGCTTTGCGGAGAGCCCTCCTCTGAGCAGCGCCTCTGACCCTGACGACGGTCTCTCCCCGCAGTGAGTCCCTCTGCTGCCGATCCCTGGAGATTCAAAACTCGGTTTACACTCGTCACCAGATCAAGACAAAGCCAGTGAGAGTGGTTCTCACTTTCCACTCCCCAGGTCTTCAGGCTTTCGAGAGCTGCGATCTGGCCTCAACGGGATGGAAGTATCAGAAAGGACATACGTGGGGGCAAAGGACTAAGTGTAACAGAGATGTTATTGGCACCCATAATTGAAAAGTCTGTGGGAAGTTCTACATTAAGGCATAATTGGATCCAGAAAAGAAAATCAGTGTTATCAAGAATGTTTTCCTCTTCACCACGTCTCCTTTTTCTGTTGCCTTTGGCTCCATTTTCAGACATCCCTTCCCTTACAGTGGCAACGTGGCCACCAGCAGTTTTAGCAACTCAAAGGGAACGAGAGCTCCCCTGTCCCCTGTAACCCCTGACGGTCTCATATTTGACGTGGGTCTCTTGCCAGTACATTCATAACCAATTGGAAAGATTTTCCATAAAGGGACTGGAAGGTTCCTAGTCCAGTTTACGGACCTTTAGTCCGTCTGACGTGCCTTGACGCTTTTTGTTGGTGGGGCTTGTGCATCATCCCTGCCCTATCGCGATGCATTGAAGGATATTTCAAGAGTCTGTTGCTGATGTAGGGGCCTGGGGAGAGGGATGGGGGTTGTGGGATACGACACACAGTCGACTCCAACCCAAGAGGTGCTGCAGAAGCAGCACTGGATGAGCCACTGTAATTTCTGCCGAGTAGTTTGATTTTGCCCCTAGTCAAGAACGAAGAGCCCACAGGGAAGAGGCTTTCATTATATCACCCTCTTTCCTTTTTCTGAGAGTCCTCAATGCCCAGAATCGTGATATCAGCTCAAGAAGTGGAAACTCAAAGGACTTGGAGCAAACCCTTCCTGTGTATGGAATAGGTTCAAATGGAAACCACATGGAGTTGCCTTGTTTTCCATTTGTTAATCCATTTTAATTTTATAAATCAAATGTGTAATGTATATAAATGAAAACCTTACAAATAAATGCATAGTGCCCTTTAAAATCCCTTCTTTCCAATCCTGCTCTCCTCCCCGCTCCACAGAGGTCCGTCACTGTTAATCAGTTTGGGATGTAAACTTCCAAGTCTTCTTCTATGATTTGCACATAGAGAAATTATGTTCTCCTGCAAAGTAAATAGCATTTTTTTGTGAGCCATTGATTTAACATATAGTGTTCAGCTGTATATATTACTCTGAAATTTGCTTTTTTCCCCCACCCAGCCAGATATCTTAAAGAAGATCCCATGATGACAAACGCAGGTTCACTTCATTCTGTTTAACAGCTATGCGTGTATTATGGTTTACTTAATGACAGTGACGGACACTTGCTAGTCATTTTTTGTCTAGTACAACCTATGCTACAGTGAACATCTTGTATATGCTTTTGTGCACACATATTTCTCTAGGGTACATACTGAGAAGTGAATTCTGGAATATAGGGTAAGCCCACTTTTCATTTTAGTAGACTGTTCAAAGTAATCACCCTTTGACATGACTATATCAGTTGTCACTCCTGCCAGTTTATCAGTTCTTAAAAGAATCGTTTTCTCTATGTCTTGGCCTGTGTGGGTTTTCGGACTGGTTTCCTTGTTTTTTGCTTTTGTTCAATTGCTTCCAGTCTCGGTGTCCGTGTTGGCTTTGCTGAGCAAGCCAAGGTAATCATTAGAGAAGTAGCCAGCAGCTTGGCTTCCAGTGCACACGGCTTCAGGAGAAGGCTTTGCCTATTGTCTGTTTTCTGATGTAGTGAAGTCAAAATCAAAGTCAAGCAGCTATTGACTGGGGCTTGGAAATATCTTTGTCTTAAAGATAGTTGACGTAAAATAAACTTCTGCCTATACATTAGGTGGACATTCATCCCATGTATAGCTTCTGATATGTTTATTTTTCTATTCTATCCTAGCTTTAAAAGAATCAAAAAAATATCAATTTTCTAAAAAATTAGAAGAAACTCAAACCATGCTGCAATTAGCATGCATGAGATAGATATACAGGCATTGACTTTCACAGCCAACCCTAGCATGGGTCAACTCTGCAGGTGTTTCTTTCCCACACAAACACTCGGCAGCTCTTCCATTTTCGGCTGTAAAGAAACCACTAATAATCTGGCTCAACGAGCAGGCACGCTGAAGAACTGATCTAAGAGAATCTTACATCTGATTTCTGGTACACATTTTCCTGTTAACTTTGAACATACGTAGCCCGCAGGCTTGCTTCACACAAATCTCCAGCATTCTGAGGAACCAACAATCAGCAAGAGAAATATGCAAAGATCTGAGAACGCGCACAATTTTCACTTTATATGTCGGTGAGTAGCTATTCCAAAGGTACTTTTCTCACCACTTGGCTGTAAAAACATCTTTAATGCGGTGGCACTCTGACAAAGTTACACATTTAATGAACACACCACCCTAAGGAATATTTCTTCAAATTTGATAACTGTTTCACTGGCATTCAAAGACATGCTAACTAGAGATTTGGAGTTGGAAATAGTTGAGTAGTTTATCTAATTACAGATAGAAAAATCTCCAACAGTCCCTTCTACCTTAGTTCAATATGCATTTCAGTCTAGGCATGGGCCAGGTGTAGCCTTGATCTTCAGGGAAAACATCTGGTAACCAAACAATCGATGCGAACAAGCATCCATTGAGGATGTTCACACAACGCTGCTTGTTCTTTTTTCTGACCCTCTACCCAATCGACTCTACGTCTTCCTCATTTGGACTGATCATTGTTTTGCATATTATTGCTGTAAGTCTTATCTCCCAAGTCAGATTTCTTAAGGGGAAAGATTTTGTCTTTACCTTCTTTAATGGCCCTCACAGTCCTTATCTCAGGGTTTGGGATTTAACAGGCACTGAACCAATGTTGGCTAGAATGTAGGAC
Source organism: Lepilemur ruficaudatus (assembly GCA_963574885.1). Taxonomy (NCBI): domain Eukaryota; kingdom Metazoa; phylum Chordata; class Mammalia; order Primates; family Lepilemuridae; genus Lepilemur; species Lepilemur ruficaudatus. The sequence goes on from CAUYRT010047779.1 coordinate 52,453, forward strand.
ACTTCAGAAATTCTCATTTACCAGTCAAAATAAATATACTAACTAGAAAATATATTCCTAGCAATTCATTAAGCGATTTTTCAAAGGTATCTGAGAATATTTTTAAAGGTAATTTTGAGTTATTTCCTATGCTTGAAAGTAGCACCATGAATTATTCTAAAAGTTATGACATAATGAGAGTGATTTAAAGTTAAGATGGTAACTCAAGTTCACATTGCGGACTATAGCAATAATAGTTGTATCAGTTAGGATAATTAGCAATTTCCTTCTACCTGATAACAGAAGTAACGAAGGAGGGTGACTTCTGGGTTGACTAATTCAGTGACTGAAAAACATCATCAAGTCTGGATTCGTTTTACTTTTTAGCTCTGCTGTCCTTGGTGTGTTGGCTTTGTCTTTAAGTTGACTCCCTCATGATCACAAAATAGCTGCTTGTTTACCTCACATCTAATGTCATCAACATTCTATGTAGAAAATAAGACTGCTTCTTCTTCTTATGCTTCTTTTTAAGAGAGAAAAACCTTTCTCAAAAACTTTCCCAGATTTCTCCTCCCATTTCATTGGCTAGAATAGGTCACACGATCAAATTTAAATCCATTGCTGCCCTTGCCCACATGTGAAGCTGGAACTAGATTCCCCGGGAGGAGAACCTGACCCTGAAGAGGAGGGTGACTGTATCGCCGGGGCCCTGTTACAAAGCAGGAAGAACATTAAGAAGGCAACGGGTTATTATCTGCTACAGTATGTGCAATTAAAATACAAAAATGGAAAAGACATAACTATTCCCCCAAACAAGATCTTCATGTTCATAAACTAGAAACAGAACGGAAGCACGGAGACACGTGCAGGGCTGCGTGCTCTGATCTGCTAGGTAATAATTTCGACTTCTGTGAAGTTTCTCATGTGAAGTTGAGAACCAAATTTGTTTTACTCTTTGAAATTAGGAATTTGGATAGGATGCTCCTTCTTGTAAAAGGAGGCTGAAAAAGAAATGTGATGTATGCTGCTGGGGCTGTGGTTTTCAAAGCCTAATTACCTAGAAAGGGGACAGAAGCACATGCAGTCTCCCGGGCCGTGACCTGCTGAATCCATGAACAGGTCTGTAAAATCCCAATGTCCTTTGGCTAAGAACCCCAGCTCGTACTGTAGTGCGGTGCCCAACAGACACCAGCTTGCAGACTGTTTATTAACGATGCGTGCCTATGTAAGTACAAAAATTAAGAGTAAGCATTTATAGCTTTTATAACAATGTATATGGCCAAGATATACAAACAGGTATACATTTTTCTTAGGAGAAAAATTATACATTTTTCTTAGTAGTTTATTTGTACTAAATTTTACAAAAGCATCAGTCCCCCGAGGACCGGGAAACAAGTTGTTCTATTGGCACATAGTATTTAGAAGCATTGCCCTAAACCACCAGCGCCAGACCTGGGCTGGAGGCCTAAAGATTCTGGCGACCTAGATGGAGATAAATACAAAATATCTCACAGGGAGAGAGATTCGCAGGCAGAGGTAAACACAAAAATTAAAACAAGAGTTTGCCACTCAAAAAGAGCTTGCAGACTAAAATCCCACACATGTATGGAAAATTAGTAACCAAGAAAATCAATTTAGAAGAGGAATTTATTCAAGGTGAAATTAAAAAAAAATAGCAATGCCTGAAAATGAGTTTAAAATAATTACACTTAGAATTACTAATGAGATAAATAAAACATACTATCCACATATGAAATAAAATTATGATAAGCAAATAATTATTAAGAGCTGGGTGCAATGGTACGTGCCTGTAGTCTCAGCTACTAGGGAAGCTGAGGTGGGAGGATCCCTTGAGGCCAAGCGCTCAAAGCTACAGTGAGCTATGATCGTGCCTGGGAATAGCCACTGAACTCCGGGCTGGGCAATGTAGTGAGAGCTTTTCTCTAAAATACACGCATATATATATGTATGAATATATATATATATATACATATAATCATGAAATAAAATAGGAAAGCAGGATATGTGAAGAAAACAGTTAGAAATTCTGAAAATAAGTCAAATTTCCATAGGTAGCGTAATCTTTAACTGGAAACAATCATTAAAACAACAACAATAACAACAAAAACCCAATGGCATAGAATTGAGGAATTCGCCACCTATGTGGCAAGGAATAAAGAGACAAAAAACATAAAATAGCAGTTAAATAACGTGATACATTGAGAAGCTCCAGAAGACTTAGAAAAAAGTTTCAAAAGGGAAAAAATGGGGCACACAGTGAAGGTGCAATATTTGAAGAGATCATGACTAAGAATTTTCTTAAATTGAAGAAAGCCCTTAGTACCAAGAGAGTGGTCTCCCTGAAGTGCCACAGGAACTAATAAAAAGCCTTTTTAAACTGGAATTAAAATTCTAGACAAGGACAAAAAGGAAGCTGGGGAGGGAAACACACAGGTAGGTAATGAAGGGTCTTGGTTTCAATGGAAGGAAAGTAGAGCCGCAGAAACTTTCAGATTTCTTAGAAAATGTGAGAGTGACATACGGATGTTAAACTCAGAAGGGAAGCCACTACAAAGGTAAGAAGCAATTGATAAATTCCAAACTAGCTGAGGAAATGCTTTTAAAAAGAGAGAATAAACATTAAAAATACAACAAAAACCAGGAAAGTCAAAAGTGGGAGAAGAAAAGAAAATGCACTGTAAATATGAAACAAAATTAAGTCGGTGGAATTATTCCAAATGCATTGTTAATCATAATATATTCGACTCATCTACTGGAGGGCAACAACTATCAAATTGGATTAAGAAACAACTTCAAATTTCAAAAAGCATAGAAATTTAAATATCAAGCAATGGAAAAACGCTAGGCAAATACTAACTATAAGAAAGCTGATGCAACAATCGTCCTACTGGACAACATAGAATTGGAGAACAGAAAAAGCCTTACGAAGGATAAAGAAGCGGAGAGCAATCCAATAATGTGATACAGCATCATGCACACGGGCATATTTGACAATATTACCTAGTTATAAAAAATTGGCAAAACATGGAAAATAATGCACTAAAAGAATGTTATTGCCTGGACATGATAACTGTAAACATTTGAAAATACGTAACTAGAATTTTTGTATGCACATTTATATATTATATCTTTATAATGGCATATATTTATATATGATATATATGCACACTTGTATAATATGTATAATATATATTGTATATATGCTTTGTCATTAAGCATCTTTCCATATCAAATCATCTATATATACTCATGATTCATGTTTATGAAGTATACTACTGAATGGATGTATCATAACTCACTTAGCCAATCTCTTGTTATTACATATTTAGATTTCTTCGAAAGTCTTCTCTATTATAAACAACTCAAAGAACATCACGGGAAGACAACACTCTTTCTGCTATGAATACTTTAAAAGGCGGACGTATGACAATGGCTTTGTGACACATCGCTGTGTCATCAACGGAAACTTTCCCTGGTGGTCTTGTGAGGTATGTGTCTTGTCATTCGTTAACACTGGGCATTATCTTTCTTTCTTATTTTTTAATAAACATGAAAATAATTTTATTTTTTTCAGCCTCTAGAAACAAAACAATATATGCTTACTATCACAAATTTCATACAGTTTAGGGAGGTGGAAAAAGAAACTAAAGAATACCCACAACCCACCAAAAGATACACGAACTACTAAAATCCTGGTCTATGAGTTCCTAGAATGATTTCTGTTTTACAAAATTTAGACTGCACTAGTTTTTCTGTTCTGAAATTGAAATAAAATTCACCTACAGAAAAATTCACTGTTTTTGGTGTCACGTTCTCTACGTTTTCACAAATGTATTTAATACATTGTTGGAAAATCACCACCATGATCAAGGAACAGAACAGTTCCATCACCCAGAACATTCTCCAATGCTTTCCTGCAGTCAGCTCCTCCCCCTACCCTTAGCCCTATTTTCTGTCTTCAGAGTTTTGCTTTTTGTAGAATGTCACATAAATAAAAATCATACAATATAGAGCCTTTTGAGCTCGACATCTTCCCTTTGCATAATGCATTTAAATTCATCTATATTATATCAGTAGTTTGTTCCTTTTTATTACTGTGTAATATATATATTTAAATCTTTGCTAATTTATTGGTTAAAAAGGATATTTTCTTCTTTTAAAAATTTGCATTCATTTGATTACTAGAGAAATGAAATATTTTTATATATTTATTGGGCATCAGAATTATTTCTAGAGGGAATCTTGCTGTCTGTCTTTAAAGTATATCCGGAGTTAGGTTTTGTTTTTTGTTTTTTTTTTTACCCTCCTCATCACTGCCCATCAGTGATGTGATTTCAGTGTCTACTATTTGGAGGCTTAGTTGACCAAGAAATCTGCAGTGGTGCCATCTGTGTGACAGAGAGTTGAGAAACAACCTCTGAGAGATGAGCATTAAGCCGGGACCCTAATATCAAGTTGGCAGAGGCAGGAAGAAGGTGGTTCCAGGCCTTTCCACCTGGGATGTAAGGAGAAAGGGGAGCTGGAAACTTGAAGGCTCACTTCTGAGGCCTTGCTTATACCTTTTTCGCCTTGTTCTCATGGTGGGAACTGTTTCTCCCTAGTCAGCCCAGAACCAATACAGTGAAAAGTAATGAGCTTGTATCAATAAACATTTACAAGGCCAGTTTCAGGCTAACAAACTAGGGCCCCCAGGCAAAGTCCATCCACCTGCCAGGCTGCAGAAAAGGGTCAGTCTTCCAGAAGTTTCTGCCATCTTTCTCTAGTGAGACTGTACATCCTCCTGGTAACAGGTAAGATCTTCAAAATCAGCTGGCCCCAGGTTCAAATTCTGGCTCTGACCATAGCCTGAGAGGCCTGGTACAAATTGCTTAACTTCTGGAACCTGTTTCGCAGCTATCCAAGAGAATAAAGACAGTTCTCACTTCCTTTAGAAGTCAGTGAGATTGGGTGTATAAAATGTCTAGGACAGTACTTGCCACATGCTGAGGACTGTTATCTCCAATGAATGGGAGCTATTGTCACCTTCCTTTGAAGTAATAGTGACCATCTGGAGGGGGATCCAGGGCTCTGGAGTTTTGTTTGCTCTCTTTCTTCCCAGAAGAGCCAGGAGGGAGAGAGCAAGAGGAACTAGACAAGCTCTCATCAGAATTGGAAAGCTCAATGCTGTCTCTCAAATAATTTCATGTCTACACACTTCCTTCTCCTAGAATTGGAGCAACGCTCCATGAGCACCAAGCCTCGATCTCAGCTGGCCATCGGCAGTCTCTGTAAAAGCATTATCCCGCCATTGCTACCATTGCCCTTCCCAGTGACATGTCTTCTCTAAGGACCCACAAACGGGAGCAGAGGAACCACGCAGCGTACTCAATCTGAAGCACAATAGGTTCCTTGACATGCATCTGCGCTTTTCCCTCTAAGAGGCAGCATGTGCTGTAGTTGAAAGAGCGTGAGATTTGGGGTCTGCAGGACCAAGGTTACTTCCTATCCCTCAACCTCAGTTTCCTCATCTCACCCTCTGAGGACTGTGATGAACCTTAAATGGGGGAAAGTCACTGCCAACATTTGCTTCCCTTCTTTCTCTCTTCTCTTATAATTTATCATTTTGCCTTTGGCTTACATCATGGATCTTGGAATGCAGTCTCCTCTTTCCCTTCTCTCCTCTTGCTCTTGCCCTGCTCTGTGATGAGAGTTGCTGGCTGGACGGAGACTCTTGAGGGTCTGGGCCATCGAGGGTCTGCAGCAAACGTGCAATTGTCTCTCCATCCTTATTTGTACAACTGAGTGCCGTCTTGCTGCAGACTTGTGCTGATTCATCCTACAGGTGACGGCTTTCACTGGAGATGGCAACCTACCAGGGACCTTCCCAAAGTTGCTGCCCACCTCTGAGTAGCCTTCTGTCATGGGCTGCCACAGCCCGCACTGTGAGCTCTGCTGCACGGAGCCCGGCAAGAGAATTCTCATCAACCCATTCAGCACAGGGCTCAAATGCAGAGGCATCTCTTATGTCTACCAAGATAGTGCCCTTTCTTTGGGAAAGGCAGGCCTTGGTGGTGCCAGTCTACTTTTCCTGGCTCTCTTGTTGACACTCGCAGCGCCATCTTCAAAAGCAGTGTGTGCTTTTGTGTGGTAGAGAACCAGGAGGGGTCCAATTTTGCCATCAATCATATTTAATAGCATATGCTATTAATGTAATTTTGTTACTGAAGATTCCTAAATCTATTCAGTGGCTTGCACAAGACAATTATGGTTTTTCAAAAGTACATGCATGCAATCAGATATCACCTTTAATTAGAGCTGTAGCAATTAAATATGGTCATTATAAATGTAATATTATAAAATATTCATTAAATAACAGTTGATGTGGCAATTCTTTGATTTCGAGAAAAATGACATTGGAATAAAACAATGAGAATTCTTATTAATTATTTGGTGTCTTATAAAAGATTGTCTGCTGGGAGGATGATGCGAAAAGGTGTGGGGAAGGGAGCTTTTGACATTTTGAACAGCTTTCCTTTGCCTCCGAGCCAAGCAGGCTGGTGGCTTTAAGATCTATTCACTGCCCAAAGCAAGGCTGTCTGAGTTCAGCTTTCGGACCTGATTAGCAACAAGGCCTCCAGCACCCCAGAGCTTCCCTGCAAAATCAAGGCGGGATCCTGACATGTTCACATCGAGTTCCCATCGTGAAATCCGCGTCTGTCTCATGGAGTGCTTTGCTTTCAGTTCGTGAAAAAAATTCGTGAGGTCTCAATGCTAAAAACGCTTGCTGGGAGGAAGTTTGTGGACAATGAGGACAGGCAGGGAGAGAAACATCTCAAGTTCAACAACGGCCGAATCATATTTAGATGTCAGCAGGAGAATTCACTCAACTCTTATCAAGAATCAGGATGGCTTGATTAATTTTTTCTTAATAATAAAAAATTAAGACAGAAATACATACAATAGACTAAATAAATACAGTCTCATTTTCTTCTTCCACCAAATCTGCCTTTGTGCTCTTTTGTGTTTTGATGTAACCAAAAGGTAGAGAGTTTGTTTTTTTTTTTCCTTCCTTGGAAAAACTAATGGTCTCAGTTTATGTTCCTTTATTGTATGTTCTCTGGTCATTTTGTGACTTGTCATTTAAGAGCTGGGGAAAGAGGCTGCTTTGCATCAGGAGAAGGTTTCCACTGGCTCCCAGCCTCACTGCAGCAAACATACTGGCTCAGGAGGGATACAGAAAGGAACGACAGAAGGTGAATAACGACTCCTCCAACAATTTAGAATGTTTGAAGTTAATTATCCTACTCTGATGACTGGTTGTCTAGACATTTTAAGTATTTATTTTGTGGTGTCCCCTACAGTTCATAATTAAAGACCTAAAGGAAGGCTCCCGGAGGTTTTTACTGGCCAGACCAGAAATTACCCACACAACATACTGTGCCTTGGCAAAACACAGGAAGAAGTTGCATTCCTTTTTTTTCATGCAGTCTGATCGGAGGCAGCAGCTAGAGTATTGACCGTCTTTGAACCACCACGGCATTAATGAACCCGGCCGAGATCCATAAGACTTAGCTAAGGATCCCAGGCTAGGACTCAGCTTGTCAATGGTTCCTAAGAGACAGGACGGGAGTGGGACAGATCTGCTGGAGTCATGAGTTTCCTGATCTTCAGTCCCCCGGCTTTACCTATGCGCCAGAGTCAGGGGCACAACAGGGGACACTGAACTGACATAGGCATGGGAAAATTGTTCACTTATTTAATAATTGTGCGTTCAGTTGTCTGTTTTGTTCACGCTTTCATTCTAAGAGTATTTGCTCAGTGCCCCATGTCCAAAGCATTGGGCTAATATTTTTTGAAAGAGCACAATCATCTGGGTCTGCATCTTGACTTTGCTACTGATGACATGCATGACCTCAGGCAAATTGTTTAACCTCTCTGATGTCCAGTTTGTTCATTTGTCCAGTGAGAATAATTCACTATTCTTGTAGGATTATTAGACAGATGAAACAAGATATAAAATTCACTGAACATAGATAGTGCCTAGCACATAGTCCGTGATTAATCATCATGGATTATTAATGCTTGCAAATATTTGATAACGATGTCATTGATGCAGAAGTGGTATAAGCGTTGTGGAGTTAGTTCTATCCACTGGTGATGGTGTCTTCACTTCCATGATTCTTTCATAAGCCCGAGGGCTCCAAAATGAGTTGTGAAAAGTTTCAGCGAGCCCTTCTATGTTTGTCCTTCCCTTTCATCTGGAAGCAGCACAAATCTCCCAAATGGAGTCATGTAACACTGAAGGGAAGCCAAACAAGATGTTAAATCATCCAGGCAGGTCAAGATTGCAAGGATCTGGAAGGACCCAGTTAAGCTTCAAGGAGAAGGCAGAATTTGTAAAACAGGCATTCTGTTATCACTCTGAGGCTGTACTCCCCTGCGTTTGCCTTCGGGCTTGGGTTCCTGGCTCCTTCTCCTGGAACCTCCCAATTGTCAGATGAATACACACACACACACACACTCTCATACACACACTCACTCAGACACAGACTAGCACTTAATGGAAGCCTGGGGTAAGTGTGCAATACATTTAAATTCCAAAGTGTGTGTGTGACTCTGTGCAAATTCTAGTTGTTTTTGTTTTTGTTTTTTCATTTAATCACCAGAAACTGCCACTTTGTCCCCAACTCTCCTTTTCCAGCTTCATTTGGTGGTGCAAGGACGTGGTTCCTGTGCCGTATGTGACATTCCAGGGCCACACTCTCCCTGGTGGCTTCTCTGCACTTCCGGGTGATCCCAAATGCCATGAGTGATACAGTTCAGTGTAGACTTAACTCTTCAGACTTTTCTCTCTTCCTGAGAGCCAATGCCCATGTTCGAGGCCTCCCTGCATTTGGCTGGAAAATTAAGCCATTTTGAGAAATTTCCAGAGAAGTAAAAAATGACCTCATCACTCTTAACCACATCTGTTATGCCAGGAAGATCGGTTTGCAAAGGCTACATTTGCAGGCTGTGTTCTCGGAGCATCGGCTAGGAAGGAGCTTTGGTTAAAGGCAGAGGCTGCCTCTGGTTCCCAAAATGTAGCACGTGGCTAGAGAGTGGGCTAGAGACAGACAAATGGACAGGAAGACAATTGAATGGATGAGTGAACAAGCAGAAGGCTAAAATTTGCTTCCATGTGAAAGAGATTCAATCCAGGGACCTTTGTTGGAATTCTTGGAGAAGAGAAGCTACTTCCACAGTCAGGGATTACTAGTTATTAAGAGGATGTAAATCCAGAGTTAATGGGGGCCACCACGTGGGTGAGCCTGCCTGAGCCAAAGACATGGAGAGGGAGAAGGAAGGAGGGATGCAAAGAGCCAGAGGGAGCGAGAAGAGGAGCAAGGTCCTGATGACATTGTCTGACCACCTGCTCCCAACGCTGTCTGAGCCCACGGCACCTCTGGACTTTTCCACAATAGGAACCGATAAATTTACTTTTCCCCTTAAGGTTTTATAATTATTTGCAAACAATAGTCCTGATTAATACAATGGTAGTGGGGGGGGGTTGACTTTATTCTTGACTTTCTTTAGAAAATATAGCAGAAGATGACTAAGAGAAAAGGCAGGGAAACATGTTTTTATGGTAAATTCCGCAGCAATTTATATTCCACAGTAATTTTTAAGGGATTGGAGAGCTAATCACGCAACAATAATCCTGCCTTAAATTAAGATAAGCTGCTCTAAATACCCCAGGCTTGGCTGAACGTTAGCACAGTGGGGAAGGGAGAAGTTATCTGGGAAGGGGCCGAACAAGTAGGATTCTGCTTCTTTGTTGTCAGGAGAGGAAGGAGGCTGTGTTTGAATCTCTGTTTGAGCAAACAGGTCAATTGGTACCTTCCTTTTTTCTGAATGCCCTCTCTGAAATTAATATCCATCTCCCACTCTGATTTAGGCATTGGGCAAATCCTCTCCTGGCCAAAAGTTGACTGAGATTGACTATTAGAATATCCTCCCCAAATAATGTCCGAAATATTTCTCTAGGTAGGAAAAAGTGAATTTTAAACAGCTCTGATATTTTCCCCTTTGTTTTATCAATACTGCCTCATTTCAACGTGGGGAGGCCAAATGGCTCTCGCTTCATCCCATGAATTAATGATTCTTCAAATCAATTTAATCTGGAGCCTAATAAATTTTCTTAATGACAAATCAATGTCAAAAATAATGAAAGAAGGAGTGATTCAGTGTGTCTGCCCCCCAATTTCTACTTCCCTAAGCAGAGATGTATTATCTGAAGGGCAGATTTAGCATTTTCTCTTTCTACAATGCGTGACACTTTTTCCTACGAAGAGTGAATCGTCAAAGACAAGAATACAGATTTCTCGCACCTCCTGCAATCAGACATTCCTATCTACAACATTTCCTTTCTTGTGCTTTTTAAAGCCTGGGCACAGAGTGAGCATCGGGGAATCAAGTTCTTTGGCAGTCCTTGCTCAGGCAAACAAACGCTAACAAAGGATGGTGAGTGTGTGTGTAGTGCATGTGTTACTGAAAAAATTTTAAACAATGTTGATAGGTTGATGTGTGAAGGTACATAATATATTAACGTAGTAGAGTATGTAATGGAGAAGACGGCTGGGAAATGAACAAGATAGCCCCTTGGTTTGTTCCTACTAACCTGAGTTGTATGGCTATAGACAAATAAATAATGATTCTATTACACTAGCACTTTTTCCGTCTCCAGATGCTCGGTTGATAATCCTTCCAAAATTTGCCAATACTGAGTAGGCACCTACTCACTGTGCGTCCATGCTATGATTGAATCAGGTGCTGCTCGTAGTCAAGGAGCTTAAGTCTCAACCTCAGGAAGCTTGCAACCAAGCCCAGGGATCCAAATCTAACACATGCAGGACACTCGGAAGAAAAGGTATGTGCTGATAATGATGCCACACTTTGAAGTTCAGAGTAGTGTGAGAGGTGGGTTGTGAAGCCAAGTAGAAGGAGGAAAGCCTTGTTTAGGAGGTTGGGATGAAAGACTTAGGAAGCAGCAGTCCAAGAGGAATTGAGTGTGAGCTAAGTGAGGACACGACCCCGATAGACAAGAAAGTGAGCTCCTTGTCGGGTCTTCCCCATTCTGGTTGGGAAGAGGGCCCGTCCTACATGACAATTGACTTTTTTTGGAAACTCCGTGCTGACTCTTGAGGGTGTGCTGGGCTGGCGGAAGTATTTTTGACTGCATTGGATCTTGCTTCAAAGTATTCCATTTGTAAAGGACAGTGGCAATATATTCTCTATGCATTTATCTTAATTCTCTAAACTATCTTCAAGTTGAACTGAAAGATACGGGAATAGAAAGTACCAGACCAGATGCTCTCAGGAAAATTTCCAGAGGAAGTTTCTTCTAGAAGGCTTAGAATTGGGTCTTCTCTTCCAGGGTCATGAAACACATCTCATGTGTCCACCATAAAGGATATGTTTAATAATACTTAGTCCCTTTCTGAGAGCAAGGTTCAAAACAGCTTAACCTTTCCCTTCTCAGAGATGAACGTGATCAAATATTTAAGGCTAAAACTCGCCTTTTACCCTTGGTCATTGTTTAGGATGGTGGGGGCAGGGGGAGGAGGAGAAATCTCAGGGTCAACCTTGGCCACTTTGAGATGCTAAATTTTCTCTTAGACATTTAAGTAGAAACCAGGTGGATTTGTGACAAATTAGATCAAACACCCAGGGCATGGGAACTAGACTTGGTAGCCAAATCTATGCAGCATAATTTTTTGGAAAAGAAGAACCTGTTTGTGTGATATCATTGATGGTTGACTTGCTCTTGGATCAAGATGATCCAATAATGTTCCTGACAACTCTGTTGACTATTTCCAGTGAGAATGGTGGGTTTATATAGGTTGGAGGCAGAGTTAGGACAGAAATGGCAAATGAAAACCAGGGAAGACCCACTCAGAAGATTTCCCCTACACCGCCAAGTCTTAGAGGGCCATTGTTAGCATTCTTATTGCTTATCAAGCGAATATTCAAAATCATGATTTGGAAAAAGAAGCATCCTACTTGATGTCTGCTTTCTGCAAAACATGTGTGTTTTCTAGTCCACCATGCCAGGAAGCATCTGGGCAAGACGTATAAAGTCATTCCAAAGCCAGAAGCATGAGAGCCACCTGACCCTACGCTCTTCACCACACCCCACTCTCTGGCATAGAAGTCTCTGTCTCAGGCTTAGTCTGATCTCCCTGTGCTCACATCTGTAATCTAAACTATGGATGTGTGCACCAGCCAAATGGGGTGTGTGTGTTTTTCTTATTTTACATTCTTGTTATTTTGCAAGTCTTGCTTAATCAACAAGGTGGACCCTCCAAGCAGGTCAGGGCTACACTGAAGGTGGGATATACCTGTTTCAGATGCTATGATGCCAGGACAGACACAACGGAGCTACTCTGGCCCAGGACAGTGGGGTACGCAAAAGACTCAGGGAATAAAACATGATTCTAGGCCTTGGAGAGAAATCTCCTGACACTTGAAGATTCATGGGCTAGGAAGGCTGGACTGAGCCTTGGTGAGGCAGGAAGGAGGAAGATTCCAAGGGCATCCCAGTTTTTAGTCTCTCCTAGTCCTATCCGTGTTGTCAGTACTTGGAGGCTCACTCAAGTACTCTTGAGTCATGGTTCTCCCTGGCACAGCAGCCCATAGCTGCCCATTGCCTGGGAGGCACACAGCACCTTTGCCTAACTTTCGAGGCCTCCCAGAACACAGCAGCCTGCCCCCCATTCCCCCATCTGCCTGCCATTTCCCGATCCCGGTTGGTCTTCTCTCCGGCCTAGGTTCATCTCTGGCTCTAGTTCACCTAAACTATGCCACTGTGTATATCATTTTCTGAAACACTCTGCTGGGGCTACTCTGCCTTTTTGACTCCTACCCAGCCTTCAAAACCCAGATCCAGTCTCACCTCCTCTCCAAAGTGTTCGCTAACAACCGTTGACCCGACTGATTCTGAGTCTGACTTAGGCAGCCTTCACTTTGGCTGCAGGAGGAACTCAGCCCTGAATTACCACTTGATGATGCCTCGGGAGCACAAGTCCTCACACCATACTGATTTTAAAATTTCTGGGTCGCTATTACGTGTCTTCAAGATCCCGTGCCACCATCCTTTGCCCTTCCCCAGTGGTCAGCAGCGTTTGAGGCTCAAACCAGCCGTCTAATCCTGTTCAATCTTTACTCCTTTCATGGTGCTCTCCAGATACCCCTGCAGGTGAACACATTTCTTTAAATAGATGTAGAATAAAACGTGGTTTCTTGAGCAATTTTTAAAGTTTGGCTATGGCTACCTTTTTGGTTTTATTTTCTAAGTGCTTACTAAGCAGCAGCTATTTATGGTAGGAACTTTATGTCAACGATCTCATTTAACCCTCCCAACAATCCCATGAGACCAGAGAATTGAGTGAGGCTCAGAGAGCTTAAGTAACTTGTCGAAGGTCACACTGGAAATGCAAAGATGAGATTCAAATCCAGCGAAGACCATTTCCCCAGCCCCTTAGTGGCAGCTTCCGCTCCAGGTAGGAATTCATTCTTCTGCCGCTCCAGCCTCCTGCTGTTACAGCTGAAATCTAATTCTTCCTTGTTACTCTCGGAGCTAGAAAGTGGCCGCTGCCTGGTCTGTGCCAGCCCCTCTGGGGCAGAGGAGCCGGGTTGCAAAGGACCCTCGGAGGAGCAGCTTCTGTCCATGCCGCACGCGGTGGCCTGGACCCTCCGCAGCTCTGCATCTTTCCTGGGCATCCTCCGTGCCCCTCGTGCCCCTCCTCCACCGCAGCCCCGGCCCCACCATTAATGAGAGTCAGAAGGAGGGAGAACGAGGACTTGAAAGAGCAATGCCTTTCTTATTTATAGGTCTCCACCAGAGGACCAGAGGCGAGGAGTGTGGTCTCTACCCTGAAGCGAGGAGCAAAGCTCTCGTAGGGGGCTGGGTCCTGGCTGGGCTCGCCCTGTGACCCCTTGTGCCTTAATCTCCCCAGCTGTACAATTAGGTAAAGGTTGGGCTACAATGAAAACCAGATGTTCCATCAGGAGCGAAGTCTCCTGGGCCAACAAATTAAATAATAAATAAATGCTTTCGGTTTTACTAGCAACTGGCCTTCTGCACCTCCTCCCAGGCTCCAATTAGAGGACTCCTGTTGTCTTGTGGAGCTTTAAAACCCAAGCAGAAATAAGAAAGGGTCCTGCAAAACCAGAAATGCTTGCTAGTTTTGATTTTTATTTTTGTTGATTGTTGGCTTCAGTTTGGTTTTCTGCAGTGTTGCAAGCCTGTTTTTGCAAAGCATCATGAGTTTAATTTTACACTCTGGTTTAAAGGAGGGGGGTGGTTACCAGGTTGTAGCCCTTTTTTAGTAATTTGAGGGACATTGATTCTGGGACTTTTTTTTTTTTTTTTTTTTGAGACAGGGTCTTGTTCTGTCTCCCAGGCTAGAGCGCAGTGGCCCAATCATAGCTTGCTGCAGCCTCCAGCTCCTGGTCTCCAGTGATCCTCATGCCTCAGCCTCCTGAGTAGCTGGGACTATAGATACCCATCACCATGCTAGGCTAATTTTTAAATTTTTGCAGAGATAGGGTCTCAAAACATTTCCCAGGCTGGTCTTGAACTCCTGGCCTCAAGCAATCCTCCCACCTCGGCCTCCTAATGTGCTGGGATTATAGGTGTGAGCCACCACTCCTGGCTGATTCTGGGACATTCAATGCATGACATACTTTAGGAATTACAGACACATAGTCTGCATTTCTCTCAGTCTGCCTGAAAACCCAAACCAAACCCAAACCAGAAGGACACAGCTGTAGGAAAAACAGTGCTATGCTTAGATTTCTATCTGCAGACATTCACTTGAGTATCTCTCTAAAATGTTTATATCTGCTTTGCTGCTTTAGCTTATTGTTTATAGATAATCATATTTAGCTGAATAAAGAATTTGAAAAGACTCAGACACATTACTGTCATCCATTCCTTCATAAGTGAACTCATTCATTCATTCAGATGTATTCACTGAGCACCCGTCACGTGCTCCACACCGTTCCTGGCACGGAGGGCGCAGCGGCAACTCAGCAAAGTTTCTGCCCCCCAACAAAAGAAGACTGAAAACACAAAATTACAATTTTACAACTTGTTTCAGCATAATTGCCCCAATCATTGCTATTAATATTTAACCCTTTTAAAAAAATCAGGAAAACACATATTGCCTGACGAAAAAGTTATGCAATTAGTGACCATCGCACTAACAGTCAATAGTGGCCAAAGGGAGCTAAGCTTTCTGACAACACGGCCACAGCTCCCATTTAGTGCTAGTGGCTCTCACTAGGTGCCAGGTGTGGGGATGAGCTTTCCACACGTCACCTCATGCTGCCTTCACTGCTTTAGAGTTGGGGAAACTGAGTCTCCAAGTGCCTTACCTCGTGAAAGCTCTCCCATGCCTGACAGCACCAGGAAACACGAGGAAACGTCTAGGAGCAGCCGTGCTAATATCTGCGTACATTCAGAGCCTACTGTTTGGCAGACACTGAGCCGGGAACTCCGGCTGGGTCGCCTCTTTCCACCAGCATTGCATCGCTGTGAGGCCAACAGTGCAGTCCCCCTTTGCCAGCAGGGGAACAACGCTTGTCGGCGTGCAGTGACTTGCCCCACGTCACACACCAAGGAAGTATCTGAGCCAGAATTCCCCCCGGCTCTCTCCGACACGTACGCCAGCATTCCATCAGCCCCCTCTACGTTTCATGTTTTATAAGCAAAGGAGTGAAGGTTGGGACTAAGAAAACGAGTCTCGATGGCGTTCGGTAGCTCCCTTCACTTGTGAGGGCCTCAACTCTCCAGACAGGCGCTGGGGGCTCCCGCCTGTGTCCCTGGAGGGTGATGACTTTCTCAATGAGCCAAAAAAGATGCTGAGGTCTAGAATGGTTGTGCCCTTTTCCTATAGCCTCGTGGCAAACTCAAAGACAGTGGAATTTCTTGGCTCTGTCGCTGGTTGATTTCTGTCCGAGTCACTGAGTAGGTGCTGGCGTAGCATCCTCCAGGCGGGAGCAGGGCACAGCCGATGAGGGGGTCACCTGTGCACCCTCTCCCCATGTCCTTCAGCACAGCTCCAAACTCAGAGCCAAGACTGGATCCTAGTAGGATATGCCTGATGAGGATATGGGGGCCTTTGTCCTTTCCATTTTGTCTTGTTTTTGGTTTTATATTAAAGGAACACCTTCTAATAAACAGCAGTGAATTTTGACCAATGTATACTTATGTGACCACCACCTCAATCAAGACGCAGAACATTTCCACCTGCCCAGAAAGTTCCCTTGTGCCCCTTTGCAGTCACACTGCACCCCACCTGTCCCAGGTGACGGCCATGTCTGTATTTCCTCCCCTCTCTCTCCCGCTCCCTCCTTTTTATTTCCTTCTCTTTGGATGGTAACGTGTTTTCCTCGTATGAAAACTGGGGATCACAGATTGCACATTCTCTTGGGTGGTTGTCTTGTTTGCTTGTTTTCCTTCAACATCCTTACTGGGCAAAATAAAAAAGTTCACAACCCTGGGTCTGCAAATTTTACTGGTCTATGAAATCTAAAGATCTAATTTCTATAAGAGCGGAAAGAGTTTGCTTGATTGGGGGCATGAGAGGAAGTATTATGGAAAAGAGAAGGTTTTGGGGATAAGGACTCAACATTCTGTTTATAAGACGACAGGTGCTGAGCGAACACAGTTGACCCAAGGAAGGATCTGAACACCCCGCCAGCTACGCCCAAAGAGAGTGTCAGAAGCTGGTGCTGAAATTCTTCCCCAGACCCTCTCTGAGTTCCCAGGTGACCTTAAGACAGTGGCTGCTTTTCTCTGAACTGACGATACTCACCTGTGAAGTAGACCGGATTGGTTAAATAATTTCTGTGGCTTGATCTCTCCTCTGGCTAGATTTGGATTAATTGGCACTGATTTCCCTAGAGCTGTTCAAGGTCTGAACTGCAGGCTAGCATTTCCAGCCCAAAGTAAACACAGTTCTAAACATCAGGCTTCCAACCAGTTCTGTCTAAAGTTTCCTTCCACCTCTTTCTGGGAAGCAATCAAGAGGTCTCTTTTCTAGGAGACTGTAATTTGTTGAAAAGCATTTGATTGTTGTATTGAAAGGTTGCACTGTATGTGTAAAAAGGTGTTTATGAGGCTTCGTACAGTATAGTTAATAACCAACCAAGACCAGAGCCTTTATAACAGGGACCCTGGCTGCGAGCATCTATACTGTGCCTAACCGAGGCCCTCGCATGTATAATTACAGTGGCTGGTGGTCTGGAATATAAACCTAGAATGCCTGCTGCAGGCCTGCAGGGCAGCCTGCCCCACTGTTACCGGTAGCACTTTGGGTACCTTTCTCAGGTTTGCAGAGCGATGCCTCCCTGCTCTTTCAATCCAGTGCATTGGACACCTGCAAATGCTAAACACTGGGCTGCAAGAATGGCCACGCAAGGTGCATTTTCAGATGCCTTGGGAGCCAATAGCCAGGCAGCAATCAGTAGCAAAACCAGTTTCGGTGTTTGTTTACTCATGTAGGGAAACTTATAGCTGAAGGACCGACTGGCTCAATCTTTGGCCATTTCTTGCCAGGAATGGGGAAACAGCCTCTTGCGAGGTTTCCCTATGCCTACTCTGCCTCACTCCCCCATCCATGCCCCACATTGCATGTAGCGCACGCTCCTAAATATGCAGCACTCTCCTTAAAAGCCCACTGCAGTCCAGGACAAAGCCCACCCTCCCAGGAATGGGCTTCAGGGCTGGTAACTCTCTTGCCTGTGCTGACTTCCCTGCCACTCTGAGTGCCACGCTGCCCCTTGCTCCCTGACCTCATTTATCACTGACCTGCTTTTAAGTCTCTTCTGCCTCTGACTCCCCAAGTGAATTTGGGCATATGTTATTCCTTCAACATGAATGATCCTTCTTCTCTCCCATCCTCCCTCTATACCCCATCCCCTTTTCTGCCTGGCACACTCCTGTTTATCCTTCAAACCCCAGATCAAATGGCACTTCTTCCGGGAAGCCTTCTCTGATCTTCTGGGCCAAGTCAAGGTCCCCTATTTGATTCATTTATTCTTTATTCCAAAATCATACCTCCAGAGCACCTACTATGTGTCCGAAATTGAGCTATGCAGTTTACATGAAAGAGCTACTTATGAAGTCTGTAATAAGAACATCTTCATGTTAAAAATGAGGAACATGAAGCTCAGAGGGAGAAAGTACTCAGCTCAGGATGTGGGGAGTTGGTCAGTGATTGAATCAGAAACCACTAACTCCAAACACAAGTCTTCATCGAGAAATCTCACTCTTGAGTGGAAGAAAAAAGGTCTAATGGTAGGTTTAACACTCAAATATGTGAAATATATCCCCCCCCAAATGTTAGAAACAAATGCCAGAAGACTCCAGTGAAAGACACAACCTGTTAATAGTGATTGTCACCTGGTGTTGGCTCTGGGAATGAATGAATCACTTTTTCCTTTCAGTTTTTCTTGAGTTTCCTAATTTTCTATCCTGATTCCCCATTTAGAGAAAGATGTTCAGCTTCAAAAGAAATTTAAGGAAGCAAAATGTATACTACCTAGAACATTAGAACAGTCCTAGAATTAAAAAAAAAAAGATCACCCACAGTATCATCACCCTAAACAAACCTACTGTTTTCAATTTTGTGTTTGCCTTCCACGGCTCATTTCTTAAAAATATTTCATTTCCGTAATTTCTATAATCATGGTATATACTCTGGTTTGGAATTCTGTCATTTTCACTTAATATTTCATCCTGATGATCCTGTAAGCAGCAGCGCAATATTCCATCCCTGTGAGCCTCATTTTGGAGTCATTAGTGGAATTCTGGCTTCCACAACGCCTCTGAGACCAGCGCCGTGTCTTCTGTGAACGGTCTGCCTAACGTTCCTTCTTCCCTGCAGTGACTTGGTTACTCATCTCACAAATGTGTTTGAATGCTTACCGTGCACCAAGGATGTGCTAGATGTGCTTTATCTTACCTATACTACAGGACAGCCAGCTCCAGCAGAAAGCAAAACAACTTGTTACTCAAGAAATCTTTCATAGACAGTAGGAGACTTTCAGAATTAAAGAAGATATTCTAGAAGAAGCCAGTGATTTGGGCCCTGAAGATTTTTCCCTCTCCTTTGGTATATTTTAAATGATAGAATTCTATAGAACTTTAAAGCTCTATAAAATTTAGGGGAGACTGAGGTCCCCGGAGGTTATTTGGTTTGCTCAGTCTCTTCTTCTATGAAAAATGGGACCATATCGTGCATATTACATTGTGCTTTGACTGATTTTCTCACATACTGATAAGTCTTGGGGATATTTCTATACCAGAGCATACTTCATTTTTTTTAAAGAGTTGCAAATTGTTCTGTAGTATGGATAAATCATAATTTATCTAAACTGTTTCTTATTGATGGACATTTACGTTGTCTCAACATTTTCATCATTCTGATTCCGCAATGAAATATCCTCAGGTGGGGCACGGTGTCTCAGTTCTGCAATCTGAGCACTTTGGGAGGCCGAGGTGGGAGGATTGCTTAACATCAGGAGTTCAAGACCAGCCTGGGCAACATTTTGAGACCCTATCTCTACAAAAACATAAAACATTAGCTGCGCGTGGTGGCACATGCCTGTAATCCCAGCTACTCAGGAGGCTGAGGTGGGAGGATCACTTGAGCCCAGGAGTTTGAGCTATGACTGCAGTGAGCTATGACTGAGCCACTGCACTCCAGCCTCTGTGACCGAGTAAGATCCTGTCTCAAAAAAAAAAAAAAAAAAAATCCTCATAATATTTCTTTGAGCAAATTTGAGTAGATTTCTGTAAAAGGGGTTCTTAGAAATGTACATCGATCATTGGGTATGCACTTTATAAATTTTGACAGATAATCCAATAGAGGCCTCCTGCCCCAATAATACGTTGTTGGCCAGCAAGTGTGTCTGCTCTTAAAACTATCAATCTTTTAAATTTTTGCCAATATTCCAAGACCAATATGTTATCTCATTGTGGTTTTCAATCCACATTTTCCTGATCTCTGTGAGTTTGAGCATTTTTTCATATGCATATGGCCCTTTCCTGTTTCATCTAGGAAGAGCTTCCTGAAGTCTCCAGGAAAGCTCTCTGTGGAGAGGGTCCTGGGCAGGGGAAAGCTGGGACAGGCTTTACTCAGGGAGCTCACGGTCTCTACAGTCAAATCCAGAGGGCAAGTAGAAGACAAAAAGGAAGGATAAATTACAAGGTCACTAGGTAGAAACCAGGTAAGGGAGGGAGAGAGAAGAACCTAGGGCATATCAGGTGGTCCATGATATAATCCCTAAAGACAAAGAAGGCTCTGGACGCTCCCTGGTGTGGTTCCAGTGCATAGCACAGGAGCAGTTGCTGCAGGGAGCCAGGCCACCTCAGGCTTGAAGCTATCTTAAGATGGGGAAGTCTGAGCCAAGTGAGCTCAAGCCTATTCAGACTCACCATGAAGTCGATGGAGCTTGATTCCTGGGGCCCCTGCCCTGCGCAATGGGCCCTTGCAAGGTCCAGAGGTGCCCTGGCAGTGGATTCGCATGGTCCCATAGCTTCTGTAAAATTTGCAAAATTAGATATTTCAACTCCGAGAGGTTAAGATTGCTGTCTTTTTCCACTCCAACTCCCTCCCTATTGTACTATCCATGGCTTGGGTAGCCATAGACATTTACAGGACCTGGCCAAAGGGACACATTTGACTTGTATTCAGTAAGATGTTTTAACGTGGTTCATGGTGTCCACTGACAGTAAGCTATTGCTCATTGCCCCTGTGCAAATGTGGCTTCAGAGACACTCCTCCTCCCTTCTGGGTCAAGTCACCTTCATGGTGACATGGAGGAGTGAGTACAGAGACCCTACATTGAAATTGGAATGTGTCCTGTGCTACCTGGCTCGAGAATTCGGGCAGTAGAAGAGGAGAGAATGAAGAAAGGTGGAAAGCCAGAAGCTAAGGTATGAAAAATTCTGTCTTCATCAGATATGCATAATTATTAGCAGGAGCTTCTGTTCACATTAATTCTTTAGTCAAAATAGAAGCTTTTTCCTGTCAGAATATACTCAGTAAAGCAGCATTTTATTGAAAATATAATTATAAACCCACCATAATTTTATGAGACTCTCATGAAATATAATTTATCAGAAATATTGTGTTTGAAAGGTACAAATCTATATCCTTCAGTGAGCACATCTATCAGCCAAATTGCATGTTTTATGCATGCCAAGTATCATATTTTTGTTATTTGATCAACCGTATTAGAGGAAAGGCTGAATTATCTTTCTCTTCTTTCTTTAGAAAATATTACAAAGCCATCATTATAGGAAGAGACAAGCACAAAGTATAACAGACATAACTGCAGGGGACAAGCATTATGGAGGTACAGCAAATAAAAACATTATTTTATTTTTCTGAATGTTGCAGGGTTTTAAAAAATTTTTTCAGATTTTTAAAATTAGTATTTACTATTAGTATTGGTATTTTGCCATGATTTCTTTTCTTATTCAAAATGAACATTATTTTTTATTGTGTTCATGCCTTTTACTTGAACATGGGATATGCTGTAGGTCTCACAATCTGTAAGAGGTTGAGGGATTCAGAATTGGCTTTAATGACTTCCTTAGCCTAGACTGTCAGCACCGGAAAGAGTAGGTTCATGTCCTCTTTTGTTTAAATGCTTGTATTATTAATACACTTTCAATGACCAGTGTAGACACTCAATAAACCTTTACTACATGAATGAATGACCCCTTCTGGCTCTAGGATTCTCCTCTAGGGTTCTTTTGGTACCCATGCTAGATCAGATTATTATTCAAAAATATTTGTTGTCTTCTCCACCCCTCATTTCCATAGGGGGAGTATACTTTCCCACCCTGCTGATAATGAGCTTGACCACGCCACTTGCTTTGGCATCATGGTGAGAGGAATATATTGACCCCCCTCAGCAAGTCTGCTGATCAAGGAGATGAGTGTTGTAAACCTTGACCCAACCTGTAGCCTTCGGGCCTCTGGGCACAACCGGACCCTGACTCCACACCTCTTTCCTGATTTTTGCCTTCTGTCTAAAATCTAGCTGGGAAACCCTACTCCTGTTCAAGCAGACATATGAATAGGGGTATGATGAACTAGCCAAAGTGAAAGGCAAGAAAAACAGCCTTGCAATGCAACCATTTAGACAAAGTCAAATATAGATTTAACAACTAATTATAGGAGAAAGCTGCAAAGTGCGTTATAAAATCAAGTGTTTGCACAGAAACATTTTTGCTAGAAAGCAAAGTGGTAGCTCATTTGCATGTTTGGTATTGTTAGCATACAAAGGAGCTGAACTGCTA
Source organism: Lepilemur ruficaudatus (assembly GCA_963574885.1). Lineage (NCBI taxonomy): Eukaryota > Metazoa > Chordata > Mammalia > Primates > Lepilemuridae > Lepilemur > Lepilemur ruficaudatus. Next base: position 74,792 of record CAUYRT010047779.1, read on the forward strand.
AAATTAAGATAGTGAGTTGTTTGAAAACCTCATTTTAAAATAGAATAAATCACGCCACAGACAGATGTTTAAGAGGGTGCCTGATGTGGGGAGAGGTGGTCTCCAGTGGGAGGCCGGGAGGGAGTTGAGTCTTCACTCCAGAAAGGCCAACCAAAGTCGTCCGGGAATATCAAGGAGCAGGGAGTAGGGAACAGGGGCATGGGAAACTCACTCTCAGTGGCTTCCTGGGAAAGTGTCATGGTTGAGAGTTCACAGTCTGGTTCTGGGCCGGAAGAGTGAATATTAAAGCTGGCAGCCACCAGCAACCAAGCAGTCTCTGTGTGCCAGGTACATGGCAAGTGCTCCACATGCAGCAGGATGAGCCAGGGCAGCTCCTGGGCACACAACATCAGGGTACCCATGCACAGGGGCTGACCTTGTACTTGCACGGCCGCAAGAGGGAGCATCTCCCTTACCCCACAGATGCTAGTCTGGGCCCTGAGGTGCAGGATCAATTTTAACCCTCACCCAACTTGGTCAGTTAAAGTATCATCAAATCCCATTTTATAGATGGAGATTTGGAGGATGGGAAAGGTGCCAAAACACAGCAGAAGTCCAGTGGGCAATGAGTGGGGTGCTCTGGGCCCACCCCAGTTTGACTCCAAGGATTAGTGATTATCAAACCTTTCCATTGCACACTCCATCCTGAAGAAAATGTGTGAACATGCATGTCTGTATCTACTTATTTATTTAAAAAGTATACACATGTACAACTGTGTATAGCACGCCCCAAAATAGAAATATGAAAATGAGAAGACAAAGAAAAAAATAAAAATATCATTATATTCTGCACATACCAAAATGGATTATTTTGCATTTTCCAGGGTGTGAGATTTCACCACTTTGGAGAAAATTCCTTAACCACTAAGCCTTTCATCCTGACCCCTTCTAGGCTGGGGGTCCTATTATCACACTATTAATAGCTCAAGGAACCCTACCCTTTTTGTTTTTTGATGTACACCTATATTAGTTTCCTATTTTTGATGGTAACAAATTACATAGATCTAGTGGCTTAAAACGATACACATTTATTCTCTTACATTTTTGGAGGTCAGAAGTCCAAATCAGTCTTGCTGGGCTAAAGCAGATGTGTCAGCAGGTGGCTCCTTTTTCCTTGCCTTTTCCATCCTTAGTGGCCACCTGTACATTCCTGGCTCATGGCCCCTTCTTCCATTTTCAAAGTGAATCACTCCAATTGTCACATTTCCTTCTCCCCTGGCCTCTGGCTCTCCCCACACTGATCCAGGATAACCTACCCATCTCAAGACCCTTACCTAAATCCCATCTGAAAAGTTGCTTTTGCCATAGGAGGTGGCATTCACGGGTTGCAGGGATTAGGACGTGAGGACTGAGCCATAGCGCCTCTCACAGTTCTTGCCTAACTGCAGCCGTCCACAGATTCAAATCCCCACAAGAACAGAGGCCACCGCCGAGGGTGACCACCTGTCCTGGTTTTCTTGGGACTTTACTGGTGTTTGCACTGAAAATCCCATGTCCCTGAAAATGTGTCACTTCCAGGCAAACTGGGATGGCAGGTCCTTTTACTACACCTGTGGGAGTGTGGCATGCACAGCATATGCCTTATTTAGAGTGGGCACTCACTGTTAACTTGCCCCTTCCTCTGGGCTGGAAACGACTCTTCAAAGTCTCTCTAGACTTTTTTTAACCCCTCTAGCTCCTCTTTCTGGCCCAAGTTATCCCAGGATCCTGAACATGTGTCCAAGCCCCAGCTTCGTTTCATAATCTTTATGTTCTTACATACATAGCGCGGTGGACAAATTCGTTCTTTCATGAAAGTGGCAGTCCTGATATCCCGCTTAACACATTGAAGCCGCGAAACCATGCATTAAATGTCTTCTTTTCTAATCCTCTTTAGGACATGAAACAGTCTTAAATCTCAACAAAATGCTGCTGGCCAGCAGCATCCGCCCAAGACAGCCACACACGCCGTCAAGCAACGCGGTGGCTAACAGAGCCGGCAAAGCGAGCCGAAGTGTCCGGGTCTCAAATGTTAGCAAGTGGTTCCAAGCGGCAAATTCAAAGCCATTGCCTAAAGCAGCAGTTACCAAACTTTAGTAATTCTCACGGCGTTTGAAATATGGTGCCCTGTCTGTAAATCAACTGTGCTATTATTCTCTTACCTTCATAGCAACTCAGTTTTTTTTTACTTAAATACATTAGAAAAACCTGAAATGTTTAGTAAAGCCGTATTTTTCCCAACACACATTATAATAAATGAGATTATTGAAATGAAAATCTTTGTCCCTACAGATATTAGTTATCTATTTTCTGTGTAATAAATTACTCCAACCCTTAATAACTTAACAACACTTACTGTCTCACAGTTTCTGCGGGTCAGAAATCCAGGCACAGCACAGATGACCCTCTGGCCCCGGGGCTCTCATGAGGCTGCAGTCACAGTGCCAGCCAGGGCCGCTCTCGTCTCAAGGCTGGACTGGGTGAGGACCTGCTCCCAAGCTCGTATCATGGTTGTTGGCAGGATTCGGTTCCTCACTGGCGGTGGCTGCTCCTTGCCCCGTGGGCCTCTCCACTGAGTGGCTCACGACACAACTGGCCTCACTCAGTGGAGCAAGTAAGAGAGCAAGAGAGGGAATGCTCACAAGGTGACATCCAGTCCTTGCAACCAACCACATCTTGGAAATGACACCCTCAGCACCTCAGGGACAGGTCACGTTGGCCCCGCCCACACTTAAAGGGAGGGGCTTAGACAAGGCGAGAACAGCAGGAGGGGAGCGTCACTGGGGATCATCGCCAGAGTCGTCTGCTACAACACGCTCTCTAGGTCAACTTGCTTGCTCTTCAGGGTCTGTGTGCACTGTGCTTTGGCAGTCCTCACATCAAGGCTGCAGTAAATTGAACTTGGCGCAAGTGACACCTGGGGGAGAACAGTACAGTCCAGTCACAGAGAGAGACGGCGGTCAAACACAGGCGTGTGACGGAGGAGGCGGGTGACAGGCTGCACTGGCATGGAAGGATCACACTGCAGAGAGGTGAGGCCAAAGAGCTTTCGGCACTAGGAGAACAGCCAGCCCAGAGCCATTTCACCAGCCTCCGCCCTCGCGTGGTACACTTCAGGTCCCCCACAGTGGAAAGCTACATAATAGCTTCTTCTGGTACAGGGAAAATAACTTTAGATAGATTTTGACAGGTAGCATTTGATAAAGGTGGATTTGGTATAAAAATCTTCCTTTTTAGATGCATACTTTCTAGATTGTTCTTTGCTTTTCTTCTTCTATTGAGATCCAATTTCTAGAGAACCAAAATCTTCTTCAATTCTTCAGAGCAAAGTTGGCAAACGCAGGGAGCCAACAGGTAACCTGGACAGCTGCCTGCTGGTTTATGACCCAAGAGCTAAGAATAATTTTTACATTTTGAAATGGTTAGACTTTAAATGGTTATACAATACTCACATGATAGCTTTGAGTTTTCTCCTTGACCAGCAGAGCCCAAAATATTTATTATCTGGTCATTTAAGAAAAAGTTTGTCAGTCCCTACTCTAGAGTTCTCCAAAGCCCCATGCCAAGCACAAGCAAGGGGACCAAAAAGAGATGAGCTATGTTGTTGTTTTAGAAAGAAAGGGAGGAGAGGAGAAGGGACGGAAGGAGGAAGGGCAGACCCAGGGTGCATAGTCCTCCATGCTCTAGAACCCACCTTCACATGTGCTGACTTTATATGTGCCGATGCTGGCACTCAGGGGGACCATTTCAAGATATTACTGTCTTTTGAATCATCAAAATTTCTCTGATGAGAAAGAAAGTAAAATATTCCCTAGGTTAAAAAACAAAAATCATTTTAGGAACTAGCCAAGCAAGAAAACAGAAACATCACTGACTTCAAAATGTGTTCCATTCTCAGGAATCTACTGTGTGGTGACATAAGGGGCCACAGAGAGGTGCTCAACAAAAGCCTTTAGTCCAAAAAAACCAGAGGAGAGAGGGTTGGAAAAGAAACAGCTCCAGAAAGAAGAACCAAGGGGCCCAGAACTTAATAGAAGAAAACACAAGCAAGAAAGGTATACATGTTTTTTCCCTTAAGAAGAACACAACACAGAAACCCCAACATCTTCAGGAAGAGAGAATGAGATTTGAAAGGTTTCCCATAAGCATCATATTTGTGCCAACACTTTAGGTGCCTTGTCATTGAAAATAGAATAGAATGAATTTGAAAACCCTAGAGACTCAGAACCTATGGCAAAATTATAAACTTATTGGCATGAAAGAAGGGAGTGAAATATGTAAGACAGAGAAAGCCTTTCTATCCCAGAGCATAATATCAGATATCCCTGGCCAAGAGCAAAGATGATGCTGGTTGAAGAAGCATTTGGGCTTCTCCAAACTTTCCAGCTGGTATTATGCTACTTCCTTCTTGTGAACAGCTCAAAGATACTCCTTTTAAACATCCCACAGTGCTCCTTGGAATTGAGTTGGAACGAACGAGAACATCTGTGAGCGGGAGGTGAGTCATCGATACCCGAGTTATTGGCTCTACAAGCATTAGTGCGTTTACCCCTGAATATCCAAATCAAAGTGGTAATAAAATAAGTGTATGGATTCACCTAGAGAAAAAGAACCATAGTGTCAAACCTTAGGTATGGATTTATCAGGGAGCTGCCTCCATTTCTCTGCACTTCTCCCGGCTTTGTGCTTCCCTATGTGTCAAGCAAGACCTTGGCCTCCCTCCTGGTTGTCAGTGTCATGGGTGGGAGCTGGAGCTGGATATTGTACTCTGGAGTGAGAGCTCTTCACTTCCCACAAGTGTCTAACAAAGCTCTGAGCTTCACTCATTGAGCCATCTTAGAGGACACACCCATCCATGAACCAGTCACCGTTCAAGGGGGTGATGTTTCCTCTGCCTGGCTTAGATCATGCAGGGTCCACTTTCAGATCCTGGAGAAGATCAATCTCACCCAAATCAGAGCAGTCACTGTGGAGGAGGGATGGAATTGCCATAGATCAGCAACTTCAACATCTGTTACTTCTATCGGCCAGCTGGGAGGTAGGGGAAGGTCTCCCCCCTCCTCCTCTTCTTTTCCTTCTCCTATGGATGCACATCTTGCTTTACCTCAAGCCGGTTTTGACTTTCTGGAGCTGTGAAGCAACAGAAACTTTTACTCCCTCATCTCCAGGACTCAAAAATGAACTGGTCAACGTGGAAAAGTATCCTGCTTCAAAAGGAATGGGCTCGAGTAGACTTTCTCAAAGTGCAATCCTTGACCCCGTGTGTTGGAAATGTGTGGGATCCCCGAATAAAAGGAAAGACTGAAAAATCAGGCTCTATGTCTCAGGGCTCAGTAAGTCATATTTTCAACACAGTTCCCAGGTGATTGGGTTACATACTAGAGGTTACATACTACAGGTTTGTGAGCCTGGGGGTTCAAAGATAAGAAACATGTTGTATTGGTAAAAAGAACGTTGACATTCACCACCATGATGTCCTACAAAATGCCTTCTTATCTATTACCATAATTAATCTTTATGCTATCCATGGAGGACAGGGCAAGAATTGCGATGTCCATTTTTGGAAAAGGAAGCTGAAGACCAGAAAGGAGGCACAATATGTTGGTAGGGTAAATGACCTTTAAATGATTAACACTGTGCCACTATTACTGCTTAAAGTCACATGAATGATAGGCAGGTTACACTTCTAGCCAAGACAGATGTACCCTCCTGCTTGAACAGTCAAAATAAACCTAACAAAATATATGAAAGGTATGAAAGGATGGTTTTCAGGGTATTGGACATAAGAAAGTGAAAGGCAGTGATCCTTAGGAGATGGAAACCAAACCAGACGAGCCCTGTGACTGCCCCGGCTTACTGCCTCGAGAGGTTTCCAGGGCGTGGCACAGACGAACAGAACTCAGAAGAAGCGTCGTAGACTCCTTGAAGAAAGGGAGCTGAGAGCCTAGAGATGAAAGGAGGCCACTGTTTACGGACAAAGTAACCGAGAGGAGAGAAGCCTGGAGGTCTTCACAGAGTCCCCCTGAGTACTCAGCAGAGCAGTAATTTGTGCACCCAAGTCAGGAAACCACTCAAGGCTGGGAAGGAAGTGTTCAAAAGGATTAAAGGGAAGAATGTTGCATGCTTACATAGGGCTGGGAATTGTGCACGTTCCCACAGCCCAGACAGAAAAAACTTACCATTCATGGGGTATCAGGTACAGTACTCAAGACTTGACTCAGGAATAGGGAATAATTAGCCTTAAACTAAACACTGCCCCTGACCCACCTAATAAACCATATACAAATAAAAGCTGGACTCGAAAGGAACAAACTGTTTCTGAGTAACTTAACTGTATCCCAGCAAAGAAGTCAAGAGTATTTATAGGAATACAAAATTACCTGGCACTCAGCAATGACTTGGCATGCAAATTACACACACACTGTGATATTTCTACGTACCTATTAGAATAGCTAAAATTAAAAAGACTGACCATTCTAAGTGTTGGTGATGATGTAGAGGGAGTGGAACTCTCATACACCGCTGATAGCAATGTAACCATTTTGGAAAACAGTTTGGCAGTTTCTTAAAAAGGTAAACTTATACCTCCCATATTATCCAGCCATTCTACTTCCAGGAATTTACCCCCCAAAACATGAAAGTGTATGTTCATACTAAGATTTGTCTACAAATATGCCTAGCAGCTTTATTTGTAATAGCTGAAAGCTGGAAACAATCCATTGTCAATCAACTGCTGAATAAGTAAATGTGGTATATCTGTACAACTCAACATTATTTAGCAACAGAAAGGAATAAATTATAGATGCATGCTACAACATTTGTGAATCTCTTAATAATTACGCTGAGTGAAAGTGTGTCAGACCAAAAAGTATATGCTGGATGGCTCCATTTTTATCAACTTACAGGAAATAAAAACTGAAACATAGTAACAGAAATGAAATATGTGGGTGGGGGTGAGAAGGGAGATTACAAAGAGATTTGGGGAAAGTTTTGGGGGTGATACATTTGTTCATTACATTGATTGTGGTGGTGGCATTGGGAGTACATGCATACATTAAAACTCACCAAATTGTACACTTTAAATACGGGCAGTTTATTGTATGTCAATTATTCCTTAGAAAAGCTGGTAAAAAAAAAAAAAGCTACATGTTAAAAGACTCAGTATTGTTAATCTGTCAATTCTTCCCAACTTGATCTATAGGTTCAACCAATCCCAGTCAAAATCCCAGCATGCTATTTTGTGAATATAGACAAGTTAATTCTGAAGTTTACATAACAAAGCGAAAGACTCAGAATAGCCAACACAGTACTGAAAATGAAAAACAAAGTTGGAAGACTGATACTACCCAAATTCACTATAAACCTACAGTAATCAACACAGTGTGGTATTGGAAAAAAAATGAATGCATAAATCAATTGAACAGAATAGAGAGTCCAGAAATAAACCTGCACAAATATAGTCACCTGATCTTTGACAAAGGAGCAAAGGCAATTTATTGGAGAACAGAGAGAGGATAGGTATTTTGCCCTTAACATGTAAAAGAGAAAGAGACGGAGAGACATAGAAAGAGAGAGAGGGAGAAAAAGAAAAAGAGTGAAAGAAAGAAGAAAAGAAGGAAGGAAGGAAGAAGGGAAGGAAGGAGGGAAGGAAGGAAGGGAGGGGGAGGGAGGAAGGGAGAGGGGAAGGGAGGAAGGAAAGAAGGGATTAATTTAAGCAAAGACCTTATACTTTTTACAAATATTAACTCAAAATGGACCACAGACCTAAATGAATAACTCAGAACTACACAATTTCTATTTCTTCTGAATCTTCTTGTTAAAAAAAAACACCATAAGACATCTAGAAAATAGCATACGAAGAATTCTAGGTGACCTTAGGTTTGATGATAAGTTCTTAGAAACAGCACCAAAAACGCAATCAATAAGAAGAAAAATTGATAAGTTGAAATTTATTAACATTTATTAACCTCTGTTTTGCAAAAGAGACTGTTAAGAAAATAAAAAGCAAGATACAGATTAAGAGAAAACCTTGGCAAAACACATACTTGATCCAAAATACACAAAGAACTCTTAAAACTCAATAATAAATGAAACAAACAGCACAATTAAAAAATGAGCAAAAGATGGGAACAGACACCTCACCAAAGAAGATATACAGATGGCAAATAAGCATATGAAAAAATGCTCAGCGTCACTTGTCAGTAGGGAATTGCAAATTAAAACAATGAGATACACCTTTCAGAATGGTACATCTATTAGAATTAGAATGTTAAAATCCAAAACACTAAACACATCAAATTCCAGCAAGGATGTGGATGACAGGAACTCTTCTCACTCATTGCTGGTGGGAATGCAAAAATGGTGCCGCTGCTTTGGAAGACAGTTTGGCAGTTTCTCACAAAGCTAAAGCATAGTCTTACCATGTGATCCAGCAATTGTGTATCTGAAAATTTACCCAATTAAATTAAAAACTTTTGCTCACACAAAAACATACACAATAAATATGAATGTTTACAGCAGCTTTATTCAGAATCACCCAAAATTGCAAAAACCTAAGATGTTTCAATGGGTGAATAAATAAACTATGGTGCATCCATACAATGGAATATTACTCAGCAATAAAAAATGAGCTATCAAGTCACAAAGACATAGAAGAAACTTAAATGCACACTACTTAGTGAAAAAAAACCATTTTGAAGAGATTATAAACCACATGATTCCAATTATATGACATTCTAGAAAATACAAAACCATAGAGACAGTGAAAAGTCAGTGATTGCCAGGAGTTTGCAGGAGGAGGCGAGAGGGATGAATAGGTGAAGCATGGGGAGTTTTTACAGTGGCAAAACTATTCTGCGTGATATTGTGATACCTCCATACATCATGTGTTTGTCAAAACTCATAGAACTTGGCTCGGTGTGGTGGCTCATGCCTGTAATCCTAGCACTCTGGGAGGCTGAGGCGGGCAGATCGCTCAAGATCAGGAGTTCAAAACCAGCCTGAGCAAGAGCAAGACCCCGTCTCGACTAAAAATAGAAAGAAATTAGCTGGACAACTAAAAATATATACAAAAAATTAGCCGGGCATGGTGGCGCATGCCTGTAGTCCCAGCTACTCGGAAGGCTGAGGCAGGAGGATCACCTGAGCCCAGGAGTTTGAGGTTGCTGTGAGCTAGGCTGATGCCAGGGCACTCTAGCCCGGGAAACAGAGTGAGACTCTGTCTCAAAAAAAAAAAAAAAATTCATAGAACATTACAGCACAAAGAGTGGCCTTTAATGTATACATATTTGAAAAAAAATTAGGAGGTCAGGGAAAGAATGTAAATTTTTGATAAGAGACTCTAACTGTAGGGCAAATGTCTGAAATACCATCACTGAAGGGGACAGGGGAAAAGGTACTGACTGAAGGAACTTTGGAAATAAATGGCATCTATAAGATTAAAGGCAAAAGGAACTTCACATAAGCACTGCACTCTTATTGATAAAGTTGTTTCCCATGAAGGTATGGGTTAACAATTCTGATAATGCCATGCGTGTATACTGGAATGTTGCAACAGGTGTAAATACAAGTAAGGGGAGGAGAATCAGGGTTGGAGACATCAGTAAGAACTCATGCTTATTTTAAAATAGAGATGATTGCATGTAGAAATATTTATAGATAGGCATACATGCGTGGTTAGTACGTACACATATACAATATTTCTTTGCTGTACTAGCAGAGGAGGTCTAGAGTCAATGACACCCCAGTAGCAACAAATACACCTAGTGCCTAGATCTTGGTTTCTGATGCCATATGAAAATAACAAGGTTTCTTGAAGCAATGCCTGATTCTAGAATAGGGCTGAAAAATAAACAAGATGAGCCCAGGGCATCTTGTAGTGCCAGAAAGTAAGGAACTGCTTAAAAACAACAACAATACCACATCGATGAGGGTATGTCAATGGGGAACAGGGGCCAACAGAAAGCGTGCCCAGTGGTCAAAATGAAAACAATCTGAGCAACATGATAAATAAGATAGTATTGAGTTATCACCCAAAATATAAAATAAATATCCATGAGAGCATAGTGATATCAATAAATAATTGAATAAATCAATAAATGTGGCAGAAGAAGCAAATCTCCCATGTGGGAGAATTCCAAATAAACTATGTAGATTCTCCACCCTCAAGGAGGGGGCACATAACACCCCAATCCTTAAGTGTGGGCTACACACAGTGACTTCCTTCCAAAGAGTACCACAGGGAAAAGGGATGGAGAAAAGGAACCTAACAGTGGAGAAATGTGACCAACACTGCCTAAGCCAGGTGACCAAGATCACCATCCACAGTGATAAGACACATTGATGTATGTATCCTGGATCTGATGTGATTGAAATGGTACTTTTTCTCTGTGGTTCTCTTCCCCAAAACCCGCATCTTTATCCAATTGTGAGAAAAACATCAGATAAATTGCAGTAGAGGGATATTCCAGTACAATTTATCTGACCAGTTTTTCTTAAAACTGTGAAGATCGTCAAAACAAAGATAGTCTGAGACACTGTCACAGCCAAGAGGAATCTAAGGAGACGTGACACCTAAATGTCATATGGTGTCCTGGATGTAACATAAAAGGAATATTAAGTAAAAACTAAGGAAATCTGAATAAACTATGGATTTTAGTTAATAATAATAATAATGTATCAATATTGGCTCATTAATTCTAACAAATGTATCACACTAATGTAAGATATTAATATAATAGGGGGCACAGTGTGCTTGTGTCTGGGGGTAACAGGGGAACTCCCTGTACTATTTGCTCAATTTTTGTGTTCTAAAACAGAAAAATCTAAACTGTTCTAAAAAGTAAAATCTATCATTATAATTAACAAGCAAACAAAGTGACATGACTTGTGAGGTCCCAGATGAGGCCCAGTTCCCGGGAGTCTAAGCTCTAAGACCGAGGTCCTACTATTATGCAGAAGTTGCCTTGTTTTTCGCTGTTAGTGACTAACGTGAGATATTTCATCCAAGGCCAATAATACCTTGAGATGAACTGGGAGGCCTGTGCCGTAAGTCACTCTTGTGAGTTGGGCCAATTCTGTACGTCCTGCCTATGTCTCTGAACGGTTAGCGCTGCTCGTGGCAGGAGGGGGAAGGGCTGAGGGGAGGGTGGAGAGACAGGCTTACCTCCTACAGGGTTTATGGAAGCCCGGGAACCTACACCATATACAACTTAAGCCTCATGTTTATGTCTGGGAATATATTAAATGCCATCTGCCTAACCATTTGCCATGTTATAAATTAAGGCAACGTCAACAATGCTGTAACACCAAGGAGCACGCTGCTGTCTTCCAGTTTGGTATTAAATGGGTTTTGTTACCAAACTCTTCTGACAAACATGAAAAGAACAGTTGCAAGCCTTCTGGAGGAGCAGATGGTCTCGAGGCTTCCCAGCGCAGGCTCTTTGTGAAAGTTCCAGGGTTTACATTTTCTGTGCTGCAAAGAGTTGGCTGTGTTACGGTCGCTGTTGGGGAGAGCAAACATTCCGTGGGATGAGGTCAAACCCCGGCCCTGCCGCTTTCTTGCCGTGTGAACTTGTGCAGCTTATTTAACATCTTGGAATCTCAGTTTTCCTCCCTGTAAAATGGGGTCAACACCACCAACCCCAGAGCATTGTTGTGGGATGTAAGCGAGAAACTCAGTCTTCTTCTAACTATCCTTGACTCACAGGGAGAAATATATTTTACACGGTGACCTGGCGGGCACATGTGTGCACATGCACACGCCCACACACACATAATGGAAGCAAAATCTCCATTAAACAAAACTAACCCTTGCAATGGATTTTAGACTTTGATATTTTGCACTCTAATATAATCTATTCTAGTCTATTCTGTTGTGTCCTCTGCTATTTCACAGGCAACCTAGTAGGTTAATTTCAGACCTAGTAATGGCTCCCAACCTCCAGATCAAAAATAACTAAATAAATAAGGTAGCATGTTTAAACACATAAAAACGTGTTTGGTACATGAAAGATATACAATAAATGTTAGCTGATAATATTATTGTTATTGATAATATTAGTATTAATTGTGGCGAGATGATGTGAACAGTTAGAGTATAAAACAACATCGATCTTCCTCCCACTGTTTTCACAAACCCAGTTAATGGGCTAATTCTTTCTTAACCCCAAACAGCCTCTACTAACAAAAACACTAGCATTTCAACAATTCAAATGCCCGGTGCCATGTACTTATCGAAGCCCAAATGCTAACTCAAGGAGGAGCTTCTCTGCCCCCTCAGCTCCCATCTGCCTCTGGCAAGGTCCGCTTCTTTCTCTTCCTCACTTCTCTGCTATTTCAGAGTCTCCAGCAGGACCGAGCCCAGTGCCCACGGCAGCAGCCTGCTCACTAGCGGGCCCTATATTGCTTTCTTTCCCTTTCTCGGCTCACTTCCTTTCCCTGTACCAGTGATCCCTGGGATCGTCTGCAAAATAAACTACCTCTACTCACATTCCTGTCTCAGGGCTGCTTCCGCGAGAACCCAACCTGAGATGGTTCTTTACTCTGTGTCCCTCCTCGCACTACCTGCCGAGTCAGCGTCACAGCCGCTATGGCAGCATAGAGACCTACAGACTCATCAAAGTTACTTCCGTTCACGTCAGTCCCAGAGTCAGTTGGAAACAGGTTAAGATGGTCCACCAAGCCTCAAATGAATAGGGGCCAACCTTGAGGACCTAGAGCTCTTCTCCTCTGTCTACCTCCTGTGCTTGTAGGTGAAGCCTCCTACCCTACACGGGTCTCAGCGCCAAAGGCCTTCTCCAAATAATGCACGAAGTCTATCTTTCTGTCTTTTCAGTGTGCTTTCCGACCAAATAAGCAAGTGCTCTGATCTTACACATGGAATAGATTTATTTGCCTATCTTTCTTAAAACGTATCTAATATCTTCCGGGTCTAGAAGGGCCACTCTGCTGTGTAACTCACAGAAGCGCCCACAAAACTACATTTTCTTCAGGCAGAACGTATCTTTTATTGGGCTTGTGTCTGTGATAATGATGCAGGTGAATTTTATCATTCCTTTCACCCTACTAGTAATGAACAAATTCACTGCGTATTACTTTGGACTTGATCTCTGGAAAAACACTACTGGAACAAACAATTTGATTTGTCAACACCTTTACAAGGGCTCCTCAATCAATGCCACAAATCCAAATTTAAACAGCAAAGTACATTTGACTGCAAGACCCTGGACTGATTAGAGCTCCGAGTTCAGAGAATTGCTCCAGACAGGGCAGCAATCAGATTATTAACTCCACTTGAAAATACTCGCGGCTGCCTGGGATTAGCATGCATATTTTGATATAGATCGATAAGCAATCTCCTTTCTATAAGAAATGCCTGCAACATTCATTTGGCTGATCAAAGGTAGATATCAGCTGGCTGTGACAGCTAGCTATTGTTTCCCCGCTTTCTTTACAGAAGAGCCTCTATTAAAAAAATTCTCGGGCTCTTTTCCAGCTAATAGTAGAAGCCAAGAGAGAGCCACAAAATGCCATCTCTTTCTCAACACTGAAACACAATTAGTGCAGAAGGGACTTGAGTCTTTTCTGAGCTAACTTAGCTCATTTCTACAGTTCACTGACAAGGAGTGGCGAGTTTCTTCTCACTTCTCCCCGCTTCCCATCCACTCTGATTAATTTTCCATGAGAGTGGTGGTCCCAGTCTGCAGCTGGTGGAAGGACAGCACCCATCCTCTGCCACCTGGTTGTCTCCCTGGTGAGATCAAAGCTCATCTATCAAGACCTTCACCTTGTTTTAAACTAGTTGGCTCAAGCTGGGGTTCTGAGTAGAGGTGTGGAATTGACCTACTGCTTTGAAAGCTCTTATTCAATCCCCTCACCCCTCTCTCTCCTGGATTCTATTGGAAAATGCCCATTTCCTTTCTACAAACCATTTTATTCATATTCTCTGCCTATTTTGTCCATCGCAAGCTCTCTTCTCCTCATTCCTAATCAACCAACTCAATAACGAAAACCTAACTTTATGCACCAAGTTCAAAGATCCCAATTCGCAAAAATCAAGATATGTTGTTCACTCTAAAGATAGATTCCTAAGTGAGAAATGCAAACTTCAGAATAGTTTGCACAGCATGATTCAGCTCTTATGTAAAACACAAAAATATTTTTGTGTTTACATGTGTGCATGTATATCGACTGTAAGTACATACTCACGTACATGTAAGTACACGTGCATACATGCGCATACAAAAATACACATAACATGCTGCAGGCCTGTAGTTAGTGGTCACAGAAGAGTAGATTAACAGGAGGAGACTTTTAAATTCAAGTTGCCTATTTCTGTTCTAGTTGAAATTGGAACATCTTTCTTTGTATTATGTTTTAATTCAGGAAAACAATTACTTTAAAAATGAAAATTAGAGATGTGTACCACATATTCTCACTATGTCTATATTCTGATTTGTTCTTAAACTTCTTGCCATGAGCACGTCAGTGTGTTTGTCTTAGCTCGTGAGGTCCATCAAAGCCCAGACGGCACATTTTGACGGCTCGGTCTCGTGTGTACGGTGCAGGCTCGTGTCAAGAACACGGCAGCTGCTCTGTACCTGCTGGGTGGGTGGTGATGTGCTCTTCAGGGTTATTTGACTTGTTTTAAAACCTCACCGATCTGAATTGATTGAGGAGGAGTAGACTCAATTAGTGAAAATCTACATTTTAGTATTGTTTAAAATGAATGCGCTTAGACTAGAGTCGTTTAAGGTATACCTGAAACCACACAAATGGAGGACATCCAGCTAGTTGCCATTGAGTACTGTTGTCATAAAAAGACAAAAACATGCAATAACCTCTGGTTTTACATCACTTGGAGTTTTGAAGTGCTTAAAAGAGTATTTCCTTGAGATACTTAATTTGTTCTTTGTCTAGAAAAGTGTTTGCCAAGCCCAACCGGTATTCAGTAACAAGTGCTTTACACACAGATTAGGAACATCCCTGGAGCTGCTCATGCTCGTAGGATTCACAGGCTCTTGGTCACCTCTCTGAGTCTTCACAGCAACACGTTGTGCTAAGCGTGTCCGTTCCTTTCCTACGGATGAGGAAACTGAGTTTCAAATGATTCAATTCAATTCCCAGGAATTTCAGTTCTGGTCTGTCCATAGAGCTGGGGAGAAGGAAACGTCTACTTACCTGGCACTGAACTCACCTTACGGTAGAATGATTTCACTGATGGAAAAGCTACAGTCAAAAACTCTGGACTGCGAAAGTGGTATTTATGAAAATCTCTCTTTCTTAGAAAAATAACGGAATCGATGCTAATGATTGATGTGAATGGAATCTTGCTCACGGGTCTCAGATTCTGACTTAAAGGAACTGAAGAAGGAACAGTGCCTTGCTGATGGAGCTGACTTATGTCAAGGCAGAAAATCTAGCCACAATAAATAATTAGAACCAAGTAAACCCAGGAACCCAGGCCTGAGGAGATTTATTGTTGATGCTGTTGTCACTAGTAATACCTAATATTTGCTGAGCACTTTCTGTGTCCCAGCTACTATTCTAAGTATTCTATATATGTTGTCTCATTTTTTTTTTTTTGAGACAGAGTCTCGCTCTGTCACCCAGGCTAGAGGCTAGAGTGCAATAGAGTCAGCCTAAGCTCACAGCAACCTCAAACTCCTGGGCTCAAGCGATCCTCCTGTCTCAGTCTTCCGAGTAGCTGGCATTACAGGTGCATGCCACCAAGTCCAGCTAATATTTCTATTTTTTTGTAGAGATGGGGTCTTGCTCTTGCTCAGGCTGATCTTGAACTCCTGGCCTAAGCCCATCCTCCTGCCTCGGCCTCCTACAGTGTTAGGATTACAGGTGTGAGCCACCATGCCTGGCCAGTATATGTTGTCTCTTTCAAACCTCACAGTAACCACATAAAGTGGCCACTATTATTCCTATGTTCCTTGGGTTCTAATAAATACACTTTGGCAGAAATTTCTGCCCAAATCTAATTATTGCAATTTTTTTTTTTTTTTTTGAGACAGAGTCTCACTCTGTTGCCTGGGCTGGAGTGCTGTGGCATCAGCCTAGCTCACAGCAACCTCAAACTCCTGGGCTCAAGTGATCCTCCTGCCTCAACCTCCTGAGTAGCTGGGACTATAGGCATGTGCCACCATACCCAGATAATTTTCTCTATATATTTTTAGTTGTCCGACTAATTTCTTTCTATTTTTAGTAGAGACTGGGTCTTGCTCTTGCTCAGGCTGGTCTCAAACTCCTGACCTTGAGCGATCCTCCTGCTTCCGCCTCCCAGAGTGCTAGGATCACAAGCATGAGCCACCGCACCCGGCCAAAATCTAGTTATTTATTAGACCTAGACTCACACTCAGGGCATTCTTCCATCTCTTTCTGAGTATATGTGCATCCTGGCTCGACTACTTACTAGTTAGGTAGCTTTGGTTAAAGTTCTTAAACTTCCTGTGCCTTCCCTAGAAAATGGGGATAATAATAGCATCTGCCTCACATGGTTGCCATGAGGTTTAAATGAGACACTGCATGTAAAGCACTTACAATAGTTCCTGGAACATAGAAAGTGCTCACAGATATTAAGTATTACAAGTTACAACAATTTCAACCATCAATCTCCTTGGGCCTTGGTTTCCTCATTTGTATATACAACCAGGAACTAGAAAGTGTGTTTATTTTTCTTTTTAAATGGATTATTTCATTTCTAACATTTTCTGATTTATCAAGGCCTTTAGTTCTTTTCTCCTTTGCTCTGAAGACCCAAATCTTTAGCTGCAGAAATTGTAAATGACTGGGTTTGTTTCCAGCGTTTTTAAATTTTCAAAGTGATTTCATATACTTTACCTCCTTTGTGTCTCCCAAACCTCCTGATATAAAGCAAATGCAGAGTCACTTAAGAAATATGAATTATGCATCTACTGTGTGCCAGGTATTGTGTTAGGTGCTGGAAAGCAAAAAATGCTGAGGTCCCTGCCCTTGGGGGCCTCAGAGTCTCATGCAAAATCATTAGTCTTACCTGAAATAAAGGCACGTGGAAGCGAATTGCCCAGCGATCATCAGAACTTGGAGCTTCTACTTCTCAGTTTTGTTCCGTGAAGACAGTGGGCAGGCAGCCTGAAGATCACAAAGGTCTCTGTGATGGTGGAAGGGCAAGAGGAAGAGACAGAGGGAGGAACGAAGGAAGGGAGAAAAACACAAGGACATATTTTCCCGTGATAGCTGATGCAGCCCACCATCATTGACACGATAACTCCAATATCAAGCTGGAATTCTAGCTGGAATTAGGAATGAAAAAACAATCTCATTATCACCTAATAAACATAATTTGATTGATAGAAAGGATTTCCAAATAGTCTATCCGGGGAGAGAAAAACAAGAAGGAAACTACTGGCCTGGCTTTTGTCATCTGTGATCTTCATTTGCTTAATTTAGACTAATTTTTGTTATGCTTCTCCCACCGGGGTCTTTTGGTTTGAAAATTCAGTGTTTCGTGTGCCTGAACATGTTCCTGGAACCATCAGGTATAGCTGCCTCAAGGGACACAGATTTACAAGGGAAAGAGTTTTTCCATAAGATCTTGCCACACAGGACTCCACTGAAGTATAAACTCAGCCCCATCAGCAAGTATGAATGTGCCTTTGACTTCCAGGATGCCAATTTACATGGCACTTTGCTGGCCGCCTAAATGGCAAATCCTCATTTTGTCATCCTAAGGAAATAGGGTCTGTAGTCGGCAAAGACAGAGCAAATTTCCTCTGCCATCCCAATTAAGTTTTGCCTTCGTGGTGCTGTGTGGTAACTGCCTGCCTTGGGCGTTTTCCTAAGCACCTTCCCACTACAATCTGTTACATATAATGACTTGGCAAACGTTTTTCTTTTTCCCTGACTCAAAAAGAAAAATGGTTTTCATTTTTAGTCCAACAGTCTAGGACTTCTGCAGCAAGAAAAGTGAATCAAACTTTTTGATCCACCTAGTCAAGCCAAAAAGGACATTAGGATGATGTTACTAGGCAGCCAGGGCTAAGCCTTATATCAAATCACTGCTTTGTTCTTGTGCGAATGATGCTGTTCACGAGGATTCAGATGATTTAAGGGCATGTTTGGTGAAAAATCGAGTTTTTCTCCTTGGCTTGCCACAGATAAATCAAATGCAAAGTCTGGAGAGGCACAGTGGGTGTTCCCTCTGTGAGGACAGTGTCTCCTTCTGAAGTGAAAGATTAAGTGCAAGAGGCGATACAGATTATATTGGATGGCTGCAAGAATCAGTGAATGAAAAATATTCCACCTCGTGGAATGGGGTAATTTATTCTCACTGCTGGGACAAGGGGTCAGAGGATGGCTCTTGCTTCATTAGCTCTTACTAGGAGACAATTCTGATCGGGGCCACTGGAGAAAGTGTCTACACCAGCACGTAGTCAGCATCCCTGCCTGACAGTGCTGTTGGAAGTAAGACTCAAAGAAAGACAGTAAATCGCTATGCGTTTTCTAATACTCAAGGATTTCTTTATTGTATGGGGACAAATGTCATCCTAATGCTATCCAGTTGGTTTTGAAAATTACAGTGAATTGGGAATCTTTTAAATAAAATTCATTTAATAGAGTCACCATCACTGTGTCCTTAAGACCCCCTACCAAATATATTTTGGGAGCATTTTCTATGTACTGTCTCAGAGTCTAACACATAACATTTATTATATAAATAACTCAAATTGCCTCTACATTAAAGAATACAATGTACATTAATGTTTGGCACATAATCAGTATTCACAAATGATTGTTATTATTAATAAGTAAATTATAACTTATTCTATTAATTATAATAATGTAATTTTTACCCTGAATTCTATTTTTATAATCTAGTGGGAGAAGAAGAAAAGCAGTATATGTAATTTAGCATACTGTGTTACAAGCAAAGATGAAGGCATATACAAAGTATTATACTCATGAAGAAAAGAAAAAATTTTTTAGGGTTAGTTGAGGAAGATCTCATAAAGGAGGTAGTGGCTAAGTAGGCTAAGTAACTGTTTGAAGGGTAAATAGTTATAAGCTATTGTTCCTTAAAAAAAAAAAAAGGCAAGCAGGAGTTAGCCAGGTAGGTGGTAAACAAGGAAGGGCATTCATGCCATGGGAATACCATGTGGAAAGACACAAAAGCATATTCAGAGTTTGTGTGCCAGTTTACAAGTCAGCCAGTTTAGGGAGATATAACATATCTTGGTAAATGTTCCATGTGTACTTGAAAACAGTGTATATTCTACTTTTGTGAAGTGGAGTGTTCTACAAATGTCAATTAGTTCAAGATGGTTAATAGTTCTGTTAAAGTCACTTATATCCTTAATAACGTTCTCTCTATGTAGTCTGTCAGTTATTAACAGGGTTATCAAAAACTCCAAATGTAATTGTGGATTTGGCTTTTTGCAATTCTATCAGTTTTTGCTTCCCGCATGTTCAAGCTCTACTATTAAGTGTATAAACATTTAGAATTGTTAGTTCCTCTTGATAAAATTATCTTTTTATCATGAAATTACCTCTTTTTTTGTTTGGTTATATTCTTTGCTCTGAAATCTACTTTGCCTAATATTGATATAGCCACTCCAGCTTTCTTTTGATCAGTGTTAGCATGGCATATTTTTCCATCTTCTTTTTTTTTCGACCCATTATGTCTTTATATTTAAAGTGTATTTATTATAGGCAGCATATAGTTGAGTTCTTATTTGTATACCTAACCTGAAAATCTCTTCCTTTTAAATAGGATGTTTAGACCATTTATATTTAATATGATTACTAATATAACGATAAATCTACAATGTTGTTATTTACTATTTGTTTAATTTATTCATCATTTCTTTTTTCTTTTTTTGCCTATTTTGAATTGAATACTTTTTATAATTCTTTTTTATCGTCTTTGTTTGTTTATTAACTATAACTGTTTTTATTATTATAGTGGTCAATTTAGAGTTTATAGCATACATCTTTAACTTATCACCCTCAAGTGATATTATACCAAATCATGTATCTATAGGAACCTCTGAATATTATATTTTCATTTTTCCCTTCTCAATCATTGTGCTGCTGATGTTCTACAATTTCATTCCATATATGTTATCAGCCTTACACCACATTGTTATTAATTTTGTTTAAAGAGTTAATTATCTTTAAAGATTTTTAAATAACAAGGAAAATCTTATTTATTTATCCATGTAGTTGCCATTTCTGGTACTTGTCATTCTTTTGTGTGGATCCATATTTCCTATTGGCATCATTTTCCTTCTGCCCGAAGGACTTTCTTTAACATTTCTTATAGTGTGGACCTTCTCCCAGCTCTCATATGTCTGAAAGGATATTTATTTCACTTTTTAAATTAGACTTTATATTTTAAAACAGTCTCAGATTTATAGAAAAATTGTGAGGATAGTACAGAGGGTCCTCATATATTCTGCATTTGTTTTCCCTTATTATTAACATCTCACATTAGCATTTATCTTCATTTTTGAAAAATGTTTTTGCTGGATAGAGAATTCTAGGTTGACAGTTATTTTTTGACTCAGTATTTTAAAGACATTGCTCTACTATCTCCTTGCCTGCACTGTTTCTGATGAACTGTAATCATTTTTCTTGTCTCTTGGTAACAGGTCTTTTTTTCTTTGGATGCTTTAAGACTTTCTCCTTATAATTGCTTTTCAGCAATTTGTTTATGACACAGTTTGCTATAGTTTTCATCCTGTTTCTTATGGTTGGGGTTGAGATTCTTGTATTTGTGATTTTATAATAATCAAATCTAGAAAAAATTCAACCATTATTTCTTCAAATATTTTTTCTGTAATACCTTCTCTCTCTCCTCTCCCTCACGGACTCACATTGCACATACATTAAACCATTTGAAACTATCCTTTAGCTCTTTGATATTATGAGTTTTTTAAAAAAATTCCTTTTTTTTCTCTGTTTGCTTTCTTTTTGATGCTTTCTATTGCTATGACTTCAAATTGACTAATCTCTTTTTATGCACTGTGTGAACTTCTATTACTTCCATCCAGTAACTCTTTCATGTCTGGAAGTTTGATTTCAGGCTTTTGTTTTTCCCCTCTTCTATTTGCTTCCCACCTCTCAGGGATCGATGTCCTTGTTGTCTGACATCCAATGTCTTGAAAACTTTGCTTTATGTATTTTATCTTGTCTAGTTGCTTCAAGCAGGAGATTATATCCAGTTTCTGGTTTTCTATGTTAGTTAGAAGCTGGAATCCAAATCCAATTGTATGTGGTATGTTAAACCAAGGAATTTCACAACCTGTGTGCTTTCTTGGAAAGTCTGTGTGGTGTGATGTGGAGGATCAATTTGGAAGAATGGAGGGAAGAAGGGAAGGGTGAGGGGAACAAGAGAGAGAAACAGAGAGAGAGAAACAGAGAGAGATAGAGAAGGGGAGAGAGACACACACACACTCACTGGTGCTTAGAGAATTGGGTTGCACCAGCAATAGTCCAGACAATGTATTTCAGGGCAAGTGCATGGAAATGACAGTGGGGATGGAGGAGAGGTGGACTTCATATATGAAGAAATGTATGTAACCGGAATTGATGACTCGGTGCCCAGATGGTTATTTGTGGTGGCTGTGGGTTTATCAGTCTATGTCCTGTCGGGAAAACAGAAACCACTCTAGATTTTTAAACCAAGAAGAATTTAATTCAAAATATTGGCAACAACATTTTTAGAAGAGCTGGACTAGCAAAATGGAAACACAGAGACTGAGAACATGTAACATGGAACCCACGAGCCAAAATCCATGCTCTTATTACTGGAAGCACAAGCTTATGGTGCTACCAGTGACCTATGGTGTTGACACTAGTGCCAGTAAATATGCTGCCAAGATACTGCTGGAACCCAGATGTTACTGTTACCAGAGGTAGACAGGCTTCCAGCTTCTCTCTGCCTCCTAACCTGTGGGGAATGCTACCTTCTGGTGGAACCTATCTGGAGCCTGGCTGGCGAGGGAATCTGAGTGATAGGTTTCACAGGCTTTTGGCCCCAGAGGGGCAGAGAAGATGGCAGAGTGAGTGTGGGCTGAGAGCACACAACACATATTTGACACAGGGAGTGAGGGGGAAGGAGGAATGGGGGGAGCCCATGGCTCCTGATTGTGTTGGAGAAGGGGATGCCAGCAGGCCATGCTTGGGGTTTGTCAGGTGTATAATGGTTTCTTGTTCGGTAGGAAGGCCAAGATTATACCTTGGCTCAAAGAGATGAAACTTGGTGTCAGGGTTTGAGAACTGTATAACTCCTGATGAGTCAGAACCCCTTCGTGTGCTTCGCTGTCCTAACAGCTCCCATCGCTGTAATTAAATAATTAATGAGGTGAGACAAGGAGCTCCAAGAGGGTAGGGAGTATATTTTCCAGGATTGCTCCTCTATCCTCAGAATTGGAAACACAATCAAACACATAGTTAGTACTCAATAAACATTTGTTGAACAAACTAATGAATGGAGGTTGCATGAGTCTTGTTAGGGAGAGTAACAAACGTAAAACAAGGAAAATATAACCCAACAATCGGCATGGTGCAGAAGAAACTGTCGAACTGGTGGGTGGTCAGGAGGATCTGGGGGTGTGGGAAGGGGGCAAGTTGGGAAGATCTAAGCAGGCTGGAGGACATGCTGCTTGGAGCTGGCCTGGAGGAAGAGGAGGAGCAAGAGTCCTGCCTTTTTCCTAGGAAACGCCGGGAAGAGGGGCAGTGAGGAGGGCACGGGCCTCTCCGTGTGCAAGGCCATATGAAGTTTTGCCTCTGCTATCTAGAGAGGCAGATTTCCTGCCTTCTACGGGGAAGTACAAAGACTTTTTCCTGGGATGAACAAGCAGAGGCTTTGGGCTAGACAGGAAGTCTTAGCCACAGAGATGATTATGGATACACAATAATAAAGATTATAAAAAACTGATAAGAAATGTTTATTTTTAAAGCACTTAAATGCAAAATCCCCATGTTTCACTGGGGGGAAAAAAGCTTAATTAAAAGCAGAAACTTTCTAAAGGGCAATCAGACCTAGCTCCACATAAAACCGCCACACCAGGTTAGGGGACACCAGAAACCCAAAGGCCAACAATAAATGTGCCCCGTAAAACCAGAAATAAAACTAGCTCTGTCTGAAGCATGAGGCGAGGGGCAGGCCAGCCCCTCAGGCTGTGCAATTGTCCAGCCCTCACCTCGTTTAGGCCAATTACTTTGGGAGGGATTAGAAACTGATCCGGAGGTGACCACTTGCGCTTTATGGTGAACACGCAAAGTAGGAAGGGCTCGCCTGAGACGCGAGGCTGGAGGTGTGATAAGACCGAGGGCGGGCACTGAGGAGTGTTCTGGTTCTTTCTGTCCCTACCTTCCCAGGAGAGGCACAGAGGTGGCTTCTCTGACTCACACGGTGATGAGATCGGCAATCCCCATGCTCGCCGGCAGGACCTGCTGGCGAGAACCAAGAGTTGGGTTTAAGCCTCTGCACCCCAGGCCGACGCAGCCCGGGAGGCACACGGAGACTCTGCAGGCAGGGGATGCGCAAACGGCCGGCCCCTCGCTGAGCAGCGCGCGGTCCGGGAGCAGCAGCTGCAGCCTCGCCTGGGAACTGGTCAGGAGCATCTCTGGCCCTTGCAAGACCTGCCGGAGCAGAATCCCATTTTCACAGGATCCACAGGAGATGTAGGAGCACATTCAAGCCCAAAAGGCGGGCTTACCTGAGCCCAAAGCGCAAGCGTGTGCCACGGCCTGCCGCAGATGCCTGGCTCCACCGGGCTCACCGTCAGGGCCAACGTTCCCTCCGGAATCTATAACATGGAGGCTCTCCTCCCTGACCTGCCCAGCTCTCCAGAGGGCATGTTGAGGAAGGAAAATGAGATGCACCCATCAGAAAGTGCCTTCAAAAGGTAGTTATGTTAGATGTTCAAGAAAAACAGCAAGGATGTTTTCACTGCACAGACAGAAGAGTTGCTGCAAGAGGAGACCCAGGTCAGCCCCCACCCTCCAGAGGGCACGTGGCCAAGGCGCATGTGCTCTTGTGAAGAGACGGCCCAGGTGTGGCTCTGAGCCAGGCTCTTCTGGAACTCACCCGCTTGCCACTGGCTGTTTGGTGAACGTGGAAAATGGTATGCCCTCTGTGCCCCAGTTTCCTCATCTGCAAAATGGGGACATTATAAGGTATTATATGAGTTACAGTACTTAGTTCAGACCAAATGCTCTGGAAATGATAATTGCTATTATTATCTCATAGTGGTGTTTTAGGGATTAAGTGAGATAATGCTCCTAAAGGAACAGTGGCCCCGCTTATGTCATTGAGTCAGAAACAGTAAATAAGATATGGGCCTGACATTCGCAAAGTGTTCCTCTTGCTGCCCAAGGAGGAGTGAAGATTGAACATCTGTTCACGGCAGTCACTTCTGCTGCTGCTGTTATTGTTATTGTCATTATTTGCAGACATTATTATTATGACCAAAAATCTTCTGCATTCAGATCTTCCTTGAGCATGCACAATTCCCAACTGAAGCTCTGCAGATGAAATTCTGAGCAGAACCTTTGTGTAAAAGCAAGCCCACCTCACACACACATGGGGAAACATAGACACACACACACCCCCCATCTTCAGCTCTCTGGCAGCTAAGTGCCAGGTAGAAAGGGGCCTTCATGGATGAGATGACAAGGACAGTGGGTAGAGGCTGTGCCCATGCAGTGCAGGAAAACCAATCTGGAGCGAAATTCTATAGCAGTCCCACTGCTCCAGGACTGCCAGCCCTCAGATGGGCACAGCCACTGAAGAGGAGAAGGGACCTGTTTCTTCCCAAGCAGAGCTGACTGTAGACTCAAACCTGCCTGCTCTCTGGGGTCACTTGGTTGAAAATTCTACTTTAAAAAAAATCCTACGGGAAAAGAATGTATTCCAGGAGGCCATCTGGATCTTCTTACTTCCTTGCCTTCTCAGGAGTCTTTCCCCTTTCAAAGCTCCTCCCACAGCAGAAGCGCTCATGTGATCCTGCTAACCACTCGGAAGAGAGGAAACTGAGGCCTGCTGTGCACACGAGGAAGTGCAGACACAGAAAGACTAAGGGACCTGGCGGCAAAGGTGGCGCTGTAGGTTGGAGCCGCAACTGGCCGAGGACAAGGAACAGCACCCCCCACACTAATGTTTCTATGGTTGTCCGTTCAGTGCCCCTCACTATTCATTGAGCTCTGCGTGGGGGGCATTCTGTTTCCTTTTCTTGACATCGTCCCCAGCATCTAGCACAACGCTCCATATACAATAGGTTCTCATACATAGTGATTGAATAAACATTGGACAAACTCTTAAACTGGACCCTGTTACCAAGCAGAAAGTCTTGACACCACCTTAGCAGAAAGCATAAGAGGGAAGAGTCACTTAGCCTGTTCCTGTCCAGCAATGGTCACCTTAAGCAGACACCTGCTCATTTGTGCCATTGTGCATGTCTGTGGGATGACGCCATTAAAGTAATGTTCTATTAGTGACTCTTGACTGAGCACAAGGTCCTGAACTATAAAGCACATGTACTCTTTGTGTCATTTGAATTTCATGGCTACCATGTACTGTTGATGTTATTCGCATTTTTCAGATGAGGAACCTGGGCTTCTGGGAGCTGAATAGTCACACGTCATGGGGTTAGTAAATGGCAGAGCCCAGGTCTACCTGATTCTAAGTTTGTTTTCCCTCCACTGCATGAGGCCATCTTGTTAGAGGGGCTGACACCACCCAGTGTCCAGTCATCCCCCATCAAACCTCCGAAAGAAACACAGGAGCAGACTCTGTGCACTAGCAGGCTGCTGCTGGGAGGTGGCCTCCCTTAGACTCTGCCTCCTGATGGATACATTAATAATTTTCAGGACATTTCGGAGCAACCCAACTATCCACCTACCCACCTCCCATCCACCCAGCTGTCTTTCTCTTGTATAAACATTTGGTGACACTTCCCAAGTGACCTGTGTGTTTCGGTGTGTGCGACAGTGTGAATGGACTGACTGGAGTGGGACGGCGAGAAGAAAGGCTGTGAAGACAAAATGATTTCTGCCCCCAGAACCCCGCAGTCTAGGGGGAAAGAGGGGAACATAATCAACTGTGATAATACAGGCCAAGTATGACAAGGGCCAATAGAGTTCTTCCCAGGAAAGGAGAATATTAATTAATTCTCTCATGGGCTGAAAGGAGAATTCCTGGAGGAGCTGCCATTTGAATTGGACCTTGGAGTGCAATTCTGATTTTGGTAGGTGAAAAAGTGTAGAATAAAAGCAGAACAAAACAAGAAGAGCCTGCGAGTATCCTCACTGGAAAACACAGCACAGGCACAGGTGTGGAGGTGGGAACGTGCATGTCACGGATGAACCCACTTACCGGTTATGGCTCCTGCTAGCCTGCCTCAGTCCATGAAATTGTCCAGCTTAAGTGATTCTGTCAAGTCAAGAAAGGGGAGTCTAGTGCTAGTCTGGTACTAGTCTAGGATTAGGCAAGGATGCTGTATTAAAACTTATCAACCCTGGGCCACTTTATAAGGGAGCTTTGAGGGAATGGGGCCCTGGGAATGTGCATTTTTAAGAAGGATGGGAGAGAACAGAGGTGGAATGACAGGCCTGTGGCAGGCAGGATACCACTCTCTCTTTCTGTACTCATAGCAGACATCACTAATTGATAATAATATTGCCTCAGAATCCTTTCAACCCAGCACTTCCCCACCCACTGATGACAATTAGAGTTTATAAATGGAATGCAACCAATTTGCCCTCCCTGGCAGAGTACGTAGGGCACCTAGATAGAAGTCTCCCAAAGTCAGGTGACTTAGTTTGTGTCCCAATTTCACTACTTCCTGGCTGTGTCATGTTGGGTTATTTGGCTGGACTCTCCAAGCTATGGTTTCACCACCTGCAGATGGAAAGAGAAGGAATTAACATTTTCAGGTGCTGTGACTGAGGTGATGCCACATGCTCATGTAACTCATTTTCTTCTCTTTCTGGCTGAGAGCACTCCCCAGGCAGCTTCTCTGCAGTCAGGCTGGACCATGTGACTGAACTGGCCAATGGAATGCAGATGGGAGGGGTACAAGCAACTTCAGGCTTGACTCTAACCACCAGGCTCCTCCACGTCTTCTCTGCCCTCATCTGCAAAGGGTTTCAGGGAGGAATCCAAGGGCTTAGAATATGCAGAAATAACGAGATGGGAGTAGCCTGGGTCCCTGCGTCACCACATGGAAGCCTTCCCACCAAAGCCTCCACTGGAATTCATGCGAATGAGAAATCAGCTTCCATTTGGCTAAGCCACTGAGATGCTGTAGTTTGTTATGGCTGTTATCATGGCCCATCCCAATTAGTATAAGTGCAAACCACATGACTTCATTCAAATGCCTTATCAGGCCTCTTGGGAAGGTATAATCTGTCCCATTTTGCTGTTTCACTGATGACAAAACTGTGGCTCAAGGTTAGATAACTTCACTAGGGTTCTGCTTTTGGAAGATAAACGAGTTTGAAAGACCTACCTCCCCACCACAGCCCTTGATCTTTATACAGCATCCAGAATCTTCTGAAAACCCTGTCTATAGTGCAAGAGTTGGAGGAGATTTTGAAGGTTTGATGAGCTCTTGGAGGCAAACAGATTTATAAGCATTTGATAAGGAGACGTGGAGAGGCTGAGTGTGACAATGACGGTGACAGGACCAGGCAGGACAAACTGACCCTCTGGATGTGCAGCGGGGCTCAGGCTGTCTCCAAAGCTCAGGCTCCCAGAGGAGGAGGGGCTGCCCTCTTGTGCTGCCTGGGAGGAAGCACCAGGAGCCCTGCACCCCGAGGAGCCCGAGGGATGGGGAGGGGTGCAATGGGGAGAGGGAGAGGGGAATAATTACAGTGGCCCCGTAGCAAAGGAGCATACTTTTAAATATCAGCCTGATTTACAGGTTCCACCCACTTAATTGCTTCTTTCATAAACTCTACAAGTTCCATACATCATGGGAAAACATTAAAGAAAGATCTCTCATGTAAAATATTAAAGGCAAATGGTCTCTTCAAAAAGCAGCCACCCATTGCTTCCCTGTGTGGCCAGGTCTGGGGTTTGGACCAGACACAGGTCTTATGTGAAAGACCTGCCTCCCCCTCTGAAGCTGGCCCAGCCTGTGCCCCGTCAGAATGGATGGGAAGGAGACCTCTGGCCCTTAGCTATGGCCCTGGTTTCTGGCCTTATTCCCATTTGCCGAGATTAATGAACCCTCCAAAGGAGACAAGGCTTTGCCAAGGAACTATACACCAAGCCAAGCCTGGCCATTATAAGCAGGGACCTCACCATAAGTCCCGCAAGGTAAGCATAGCCTGGAGTGGAGGAAATCTTGTTGGGACATTCAAAGATTTTAAAGATGCTGCTGAAAGAGGATTTTTGCTTATTTTAAAGAGCAGTAAAACTGTCCCTCACATCTTGGTTTTGAGTATCTGGGTATTGTCGACCATAAAGAAAAAGAAAAGTGGATTTTCTGCTTAAAACTGGAGGATATTATTAAGCTCCTTTCTGTAATCAATCAATAGTGTGTTTTACTGGTCACCTATTATGTGCCCATTATTATTAGTCACTATAGAGAATGTAAGGCATGGTCCCCACTTTTAAGATGTTTTAAGCTTGAAGGAAAATGTAAATATATATATATATATATGACACCATTCAGCATTCATTCATTCAATTGTTGAAGACCTACCATGCGCCACACTCCATATTAGGCACAAGATAGATACAGAAAAGGGTAGACATTTACGGGTGGAGATAATTAGTGGTGTGTTGGTAAAATTTTAACAACTGTCTCACAGAGGAAGGGAAAAAGATCCCTGGTTGGTCGTATTTGCTGTGGTGTAAAAACTCACAACATAGTCAGTTTCAATCTACCAAAGCGGTGTCACTGAACTTACGAGATGGGAAGAGACTGCACAATAGACCCTCATGCCAACCGGTGCCAACTGGTGCCACAGAACATACTTAAAAGCTAGAGCGTGTGGTGTGCGCAGAGGAGAAGGAAGCCAGAGTATCCTATTTCATTCAGGAATGTGCTCCTGGAGCAGGAGGGATGGGAGCCAGGTGTCCAAGAGGACCAAAGTTTAGAGAGTTTGGGCTTCTAGGTCAAAGATGCCAACCAAAGCAAAGGTACCAAGACAGGAGTGGGTAAAGGATGTATGTGTTTCTGAAAGCAGATGGAATTGGTGAGCTAGCACACTGAAGCCGGAAAGCAGGCAATCTTGGAAATATGATCTAGGTTCTGTGTGCCATCTTGGGCTAGGAAGGAGGCTTGGACACATCAGAGATCAAAGAGGGGTCTCCACCCAGGTCAGGTCAGCAGAGCCTGCACTCATGCCACAGATGTGCACCCAGTGCCATAACCAGCCCCAAAGCAATTAAGAGGTTCATCAAATAATAATAACGGTAATAATAATAATAGCAAACACTTATTAAGAGCCAACTGTTCCATGCTGGAAATGTATCATTCACTTCCCATCTGTTGGCTTCTTTGATCCGCACACCCAGCTGTGGTGGTTGTTGTTATTAGGCCCATTTTACAGATCAGGAGACCAAGGCACCAAAAGCTTAGATAATTTTCTGGACTCCCTTGTCCTAGATCACAAGGATAGGAGTGACAAAAACAAGGTTTGACCCAAGGCAGTTTGGCTCTGAGCCTGCCCTTTGTTAACCTCACTGATATTTCGTTCTTTTATTTTCCTTTCTTTTTTTGTAATCGTGGCCAATCTCATTTTATACGCAGTACTCCTACTCTTTCCCTCTCCCCAGTTATTTTGAAGCAAATCCCAGGCATATATAATTCCATCCATAAATAATTCAGTGTGTATCTGTAAAATATGAGGACTCATTAAACACACATACACACATACCATTATTGCATTTAAAATTAACAATAACTTTTACTATCATCCAATATCCAATCAGTGGGCACATTTCCCAATTATCTCATAAATGCAACATAAAAAATAAATAATCGTTTGTTTGAATCAGGATCCACGCAATGTTAATATATTATATTTGATTGTTCTTTAAGTCTCTTTAAACTCCCCTCCTTGTTATCATACAATTTATTTGTGGAAGAAACCATATTATCTGCCCTACGATGTTTTCCACAATTTGGCTTTTGATATTTATATTCCCGTGGTGTCTTTTACCACATTTCTCTGCTCCCTGCGTTTCTAGTAAATTGGTTGTTATTTCTAGAGGCTTGATCAGATTCAATATTTTAAAAATTATTTTTGTCAAGATTACTTCTTAGGAAATGGTGTATTCTTGCAATAGCTGGCACCTAAAATCTGGTGTCTTTCTCTTTGTGATCTTAGCAGCCATTGATAATTATTGCCTGTACCTATTTTCTCAGCTGGGCTAAAAAATGGTGATATTCTAATTCTGTCACTACTTCTGCACTTATTCCATAAGCTGAAATGCTTCTATAAAGAGAAACTTCCCTTTACTATTAACTATTTGGTTATTTTGATGGACAGTTTATGGATGAAATATAGGGCAAATGCTTAATTCTTTTCTTTCTTTCTTTCTTTTTTTTACTATTTTTTAAAATAATTTATTTCCCATCAATGTCCAAAGATGAACATTAAGGCTTTTGTTGTAGTTGTTGCTCATATGTTTATTTGTATGCTGTTTTATGAGCTCATTATGAGCTCGTGGATTGAAACATGCAATGCATTTTAATCTATTGTACTTGTTCCGTATTTAATGCTACCATTATTCTATTTTTGACCACTGGGCATCTTATAAGTTCTTTTGGCTCCTGAGTCCTTTTGGCATAATTCTAGCAATCTCTTATATCTTCCTTGCTTTTTGGAATGACAAGATAGTTCAGTTTTGCCTTGTAATTTTCCCCAGACTTGAAATCAGCCGTTCTTTCTCCAGTGGGAAATGGGGTTTAAAAACTGTACTGTAAGAACTAGGGATGTCCTACGTTGCTTTTTCCAAAGGTAAATAGTGGTATGAAAACTCCAAGCTGCATATTAGTCAAAAAATTTCTATTTGGTTTTAGTTTCCACTGTGTTGAAGCAAAGAAGGAATGCCCACTAGATAAGTGTTCAAGTTGGCCAAGTTGGTATGATTCGTTCTCTTAGTTCTCCCTTGTTTTACCACTAAGACCATCAAGAAAAACAAAACAAAACAAACAAGATTTTAAAATGTCCTCACAAAAGCACTATTCATTCTCAAAGCCAAATGGGTTAAATTTTATTCTTCAATCTCCACCTCCTGCAAAGACACTGGTGACTAACCCTTTGATCATATTAGTACCAACTCTAGCGCTGTCTCTGTTAATTTGAAATGTAGGCAAAGGGTTCTGGAAAGATTATTCTCAATTTTCTCTAAATATTCTCTAAAAACTTCTCTAATATCCTCTAAAAAATATTCATGCTCTAGAGTTTCAAAGCACTGACCTTCCAGTGAATGCTGCTGATACTAAAATGTTTTCCAATCATACCTTTTAGCTTAATTTCCAAATTGCAGTCTGTCTCCACACTTTGGGAAGGTCTGAGGATTGGCTGCATTATGCTGGCATTTCTGAAATACATAGTCTGGGCAAATTTTCCGAATACAAGCTTTTTAGCTTCAAGAGAGGTGAGAGAGAGCTGGCTGCCCACCAAAGTTCTAATTCCTTATTCTTCTTGGGCATCCAGCAAACCTGCATTTCCCAGCCTCCCTTGAAGGTAGGTATGGCCAAATAACTAAATTCCAGTCAATGGCATGTGGGAGGGATGTGACATGAGTCACTCCCAGGCTTGGCCCATAAAATCCTCCTCTGTGAGGCTTTCTATGCTCTTACTTGCTTCTGGCTGGCTGGGGCAGAGACGGCCATCACAACTTTGTAGGCAATAGGTTGAAGATGAGAGAGACTCCATCTGCCTGAATCCCTGAATGTCTGCATGGAGGAAAGCTGCCCTCTTCCACCAGGAATCCCTTTATTGGTCTACACCATGAAAAAATGCATGTCTGTTAAATTTTAGCCATTATACATGGCTGGGTCTCTTTGTTACACATAATTTAAAAATTATCTAACTAAATCAAGAGCCCTTATATAAAAAGAGAGCAACTCTGTATGGGCCAGATGCTCTGGGTTCATTTGATCCTTGCCCATACTGTCTGCTGGTTCTCAAAAATCCTCTTGAGCACTCTGGGAGGCCAAGGCAGGAGGATCGCTCAAGGTCAGGAGTTCGAAACCAGCCTGAGCAAGAGCGAGACCCCCTCTCGACAAAAATAGAAAGAAATTAACAGGCAAACTAAAAAAAATATATATATATATAAAAATTAGCCGAGCATGGTGGCGCATGCCTGTAGTCCCACCTACTTGGGAGGCTGAGGCAGAAGGATTGCTTGAGCCCAGGAGTGCGAGGTTGCTGTGAGCTAGGCTGACGCCACAGCACTCTAGCCCGGGCAACACAATGAGACTCTGTCTCAAAAAAAAAAAAAATCCTCTTGAAATTAAAGTTCAAAGCACATATGTAAGTGTAAATTTTCTACTCGTAAGATTAAATTACCTTGAAAAAAATGAAATCAAGGTTAAGGAAGGATAGCCTCTCTTAGAAACATGCATAACCACTATACTATTGTATTTTACAAAACAATACTGCAATTAGAAATCCAAAATAAAATAAAATTTTAAAATAGCTCTTTTGTCGATATCGTGGGTTCACATGCCAACACCAAATTTTACTACCTACAGACTGAGGCAAAAAACATTTTGTCTTGGTTTTCTCACCTGGAAAATATGGATAAAGTTTTGAGTTAATTCACATGAAGTGCTTAGAACAGTGCCTGGCACATTATAAGTGCTCAAATAGTAAGGCTAATATTCTTGAAACTCCATCCATTAATGAATGTATTCAACATATATGTATGGTATGCTTCCCATGGTAAATCCCAGCTGTTGGCACTGGAGTTTTAGGGGAGTGAATCTTAGATGGAGGGGAGATCCGACTGTCATCTTTAGACCAAGATGTGGAAGGGACTTCTAGAATGAATCCTCAAAGAATACACTTTCACACATCTAGCACGTGTGAATTCTGTTAGCCTCTGGTAAGAATCCCATCCCCTCATTCATTCATTTATTCAAAAAATCACAAAATACATGCAAGGTATGGAACTAGACACCATGGCTGCAGTTAAGAAAGACCAAGATGAGCAATTTATATCTAATTATTATGAATATAAAATTTTTTCTAGAAGAGTCAGAAGCCCTAAGCGTCTTCTAAGGAAGAATGAAATTCACATACCCATTGCTTAACCTCCTGCCAGTTCAAAAACAAACTTTCTGATAACTTGCCTCTAAAACTGGTTATTTCAGGGTGCCAGATTCAGTAAATATGAAGGGGCCAGGTAGGTAGTTTAGTGATTGCAACCACCCAGCCTGAACAACCACCTGTATTAGGATCCCTTCCGATGGGGGGAATGGAGTTGGCTGCCATGTAGGAAGGCGGGCCCAGTTTCTTGCTAGTTCTAATTTTTTAAGAGAAAATCTTCACGTAGTAGTTTGCATTTTCATGGAAAAAATCTATCAACTATTCTATCAACCCAATTTTATATAAAAATTTACAAGTTTTGAACATTTCCAAATTCTTTAAAAATATTTTCCAACTGTGCACATCCACCAAATCCCAACTGTGGCCCAACCTGGCACGTGGGCCATCAGCTTGAAACCTCTGGTTTGTTTACTCGAGAGGAGTCAGGGGATTTTGGCAGATACAGAATGAGAATCGCTAGTGGCCAATCTTTTCTTGAAAAGAAAACAAATCAGAACAACAGCAGGGAGGAGTCCCGGGCTCCGGGAAGGAAGCCACCCACTCCCCCGCTGACAGAGGGAGCTGCCAGCATGGCAGGGTAGCCCCGCTACCCGAGAGAGAACACCCCTCATCCTTGGCATGTCCCATAAATCCACAGTGTTCTCAGAGGCAAGAACCCTTCAAAGCCATTTTGCCAATACGAATATTGTCCAAGTGATTGTTGGGGGGAATACACAAACAGACTGCAATAAAATTAAAAATAACTTTGGAAGGAAATAGTGTACTGGAAGGATTCATTACAGAAGTTCAAACAAGGGCCCATATGTTTCCCTCCTCTTTATGGTGGAGTATACAGAGGGTCTGTCATAAAAGGAGAGCGGGGGGGGGTGGAGTGGGACTCGCTGGTTGAGTCAAAGGAATGAGATCTAAACAGCAGATAAATAACCAAGATATCTTTATGATTGCATAGGCACTTGCCTCCTGAGCGAGCAGAAGTTTCCTTGCTGATACACACTGCAATGATGTTTTAATTAACATTGGCTGACTGTGATAAGAAATGAATAGTTTGTCTGTCTAGTTTTCTGTCCATCTCCCCACCCCGCATTCCCCTTTTGTCTTTAAGTAAACCTCTGAATTCTGTCCCTGTGGATATAAGACTCTCTCTGACTTTATTGTTTAGAATCAAAAGTCCCTTGTGATTTCCAGGTTGACTGAAGGTTACATGGCAAGGATGCAAGAACATACCCAGAAGTTACGGTTCCTTATAATTTAAGAGAATTACATTTATTCTCGAAGTCTGTCCTAGGTTGTATACAATGTAAAATTTTATTTTATCTTTAAGATAATAAATTTTCCTATAAATCTCAGAACATATTAGCTGTTGTAGACAAGTTTTTGAGCGTCTGGAGGAATAGAAGGGGGAGGAGGAACTTTTCCTACACACAAGCAATTGTGCCTGGTTTAAGTTTCCATTCCGGTGTATATGTTCATGCTCATTTTATCTGTGCTTTGTCCTGCAGCCTCGATCCACTGGAGATGATGCCAAAGGCTTAGAACGTACGGTTCAGGCTTACAGAGGGAAGAAGAGAGGCCCAGGTGAGCTTCACCCTGAAATATTAGACGATTAATTAATATTAATTAATTCACTTCTGTAAAGGAAGAAACCATCTTTTCTTCCTAAGTTTATCTTCTAAGAGGCCCTGGATGGATTCCATATGAGACACTGTTGAGCTCGAAAGATTTAAGAACTTATGTATATGGACTGTACACATCTATAAAGAGAAGGGGAAGAAAGGAAGATGAAGGAAGGAAGGAAGGGAGGAAGGAAGAGAGGGAAGGAGGAAAGGAAGGAAGAAAAAGAAAGAAAGAGAGAAATAAAGAAGAAAGAAAGAAAGAAAGAAAGAAAGAAAGAAAGAAAGAAAGAAAGAAAGAAAGAAAGGAGAAAGAAAAAAGACCTTCACTGTCATCTCAGCTAGGTAGATAATGTGATGTTGCCCCACTTTCTTAGACCACCTTTAAAGTTTTAGTCTCTTTCTTCACTTCCTGGTTAACCTTAAGTTTAAGCCCTAATAAAATCCAAATTTATGGGGATCAAGCTTGTCACCAGCCTTTCATTACTGCCAGTTTCTCTTCAATTTCATCTAACTCAGTTTGGGGCATTTAAAAATGTTTTATCACACTTGGTAGAGACGTTTTGTGTAGTCACCAGCAAGGCAAATAATGACTGTTTTGAAATAAGCCAAGACCTAAGACTCAGATCTGGGACCAAGATACAGACAGTGCTTTATAGAGAGGGTCTTTGCTGGGCCCCGGCCCCTCATGTTTTAATCAGGAAAGGCGGGTGGCAGGTCACAAAGATTAGGTTTAACCTTCCTGATATACATCAGATCTCTTGCCCTTTCAACCTCCCAGCGGTGTGAGGAGGCATTCTTTCTGAAACCCATAAATTAGAGACCAAGGTTTCTTTGCAAAGTGTAATGACAAGATGACAGAATCCCCATGAAGCCTAACTCTTTTCCCTAGACATGAGATTTTTATTTATTTTCTTTGGAACGTTAAGCCATGATTGGTGGGTCAATGGGAGTCCTGCTTTTTTTTTTTTTTTTTTTTTTTAATGAAAAAATGCTCTGGTCACGAATGCATTCTGCTAAGATTTAAGACAAAAAAAAAAAAATGGTTCTTCCTTGTTTCAAAATCTAGTAAGCAACTTATTTAGGTTCTGAAAGTTGTATACAATGTAAATCCATCCAGGCTGAATTTAAAAAAAAAAAAAAAAAAACCAGGAGCTGTAAAGCTGGTTTCTATATTGTTTGGACATAATACTGTTCTCAAGTGAAGTCATAAGGGAATAGGGCACTTAAAATAGGGTGTCACATTTCAAGGTAATAAATAGCAGATTGATTCTACCTCCCAATTGATCCTGCAGTTTACTTATACACAAGATGGAAAATAAAATACCAAAGCCACTGTGATTTACTTTGTAGAAATGAGACACTCAGTATTAGCTTAAGTGAATGCAAAGGCCAGCTCCGACAATTTATTACAGGCTCAGTCCAAATGTAATTTGGATCAAGTTGCACTATTGGCACACACATATTGCCATGCTTTTAGCATCTCTACAATTAAACTCATTTTAGGCCTCTTTATTTCTTAACATACATTTGCTTAACATACATTTCAAACTAGCGTTGTCATCCAACAACAGAAATTCACTCCCTTTCTTTGCTTAACATAGACTGCATTAAATAATGGAACATCACCATCTTGGCCCTCTCTGCGCAGGAGTGGTCCCGACTATTTGGAAAGTGGGATGTGGTCTAGCTGCTTGTTTTTGCAATTCCCCTCAATCGTTTTCTTCCTTCCAAGCATAATGTCTCATAATATGGTTCTTTTATATTATGAATTGAAAACACTTTTATTTCAAGGGTGTTTGGGCAAATTTCCAACATCCTTTGGGGCACCTTTAATCCCTATTGTGTGATTAGGAGAGTAGCCGCCAGCTCCTGGCTAGCTGGTTCGTATTTGAAGGTGCTGATTGGCTGTATCACTTCATCCTGGACAAATATTTATAGTACTGAATCACAACAATAATGGAATCTCATCATTTTTTGAATTCTTGCAATATGTCATGAATTGTGGCAGGTGCTTGTCAGTCTTGTCAAATACAGTGTTGTCCATTGTCACAATAGCCCTACAGAGTAGGTGCTAACATTATCTGCAGTTAAAGGGCAGGAAACTGAGGCTTAGAGGCCAGTTACAACAGAGTAAGGGACTCACACCCATTCCCGTCTGATTCCAGAGGCCATGATCTTGACCAGTACTGTGTAATTTTTCCAGGAAGGGCACAGAAATACCATCCAAAACCCTAAATTACGAATGACTAAAATGTTCATTGGGTGCTACTGTTCAGAATTCTCCATTAATATGTTTCATTATATCAAATTACTCCTTCCCCAAACAGGAACCCGGTGTGAGGGCTCATGGTACCAGTATAAAATTTCTATTGCCTTGTATCCTCTCCCCTTTTGTTTATTTGATAGCATAACAGGACATTTCAGTTTTGTTCCTAACCAATACTTTTTTTTTATCTTCCCATAGGCATTAGAAAGACAGGCTTACAGTTGTCGAATGCAAAAACAGCTTACATAAGCCACTACATTTTTTTAAATGCACATATTATCCAGGGTGTCTGAAAGTTTAATTTTTCTACTAGCTCATTGGAAAAATGAGAATACATGAACATGCATTTATGAGGTATAATTTAATCTCAAATACTAAAAAAAAAATTTTGCATTTTAGTGCAAGGGACACTTTCAAAAATGATACAGGAATAGGGAGAAGAATAATAGTCTGAAAGGCTTTCTTTCTAGTTCCATACGTGTGCTGAGTGGACTACTCACTGCCTGTGTGCACACACACACAGAGCATGCTCACACAAATTAAAAAAAAACTGCACTGAAAAACTGGGGAGAAACTCCTTATTCTTAAATGAATTACTGAGCAAGTTGTTTTTAAAAAGTAAAGAATCCCCAGGGAGAAGAAAACAAAAGGAAAAGAGGAAGGAAGGTGTGAGGAGTATTCAGATTGGCTCCTGCCTTCTACGTGGCTACAGAGGGCATCAGACGTGGAAGACAGAGAGACACCAAAGCACCCGGTCCTTACTGTGAGGGTAAAGCAGAAGAACTCCGCACACCCACACGCCACACCAGAAACATCAAGGAAACCGGACCAGACTGCCTCCACCTTGAAAATGGATAAAGATAGTTTTTAATCATGAAACTGCTCTCATTGTTGTCCCAAATCCCTCAAGCTGATAAAGTATTTTAAAGAGGTCCAAGGTTTATGGAGCCTCCAAACAATGAGCAGAAGAATTCTCTGCAGAAATAGAATTCCAAGCAATGTAGGCTAGCAGTTGAAAATCACAGGGAACAAATAGAATGTGAGATAATAGAAATCAAAGGCATAATCACAATAGCAAAGCATTTGGTAATAAAATCATAAAATGTAAAATGTAAACACAGTATGTTCAGTATAATTAGAAAATGTAAGCGATTGACATATGAGTTAGGAGCAAGAGATGATACAGATAATAGATTTGAAAAAGTACCAGATAGAACTTCCAAAACTGAAAAAATATAATACTTAAAGTTAAACACCTAATGGATGTTTTTAACTATAAATTCTAAATAGCCAAAGATATTTTGAACTGAATGCTCAATCAGAAGGAATTATACAGAATACAATATAGGGTGACAAGGAAATAGGAAATAAAAAAAGAGGTTAAAAGGAGAGAAAGAAAAGGTCTAACATAAGTTTAAACAAGTTTTCAGAAAGATAAAATAAGAAACTGAGAGAGGCAATATTTGAAGGCTGAGATTTTTCTAAAATTTATAAAAGACACAAATCTTCAGTTCAAAAACTGCAAGAATCCACCCAAAATATATACCCAGTCACATTAGAATGAAAAGGAAGAAGATAAAAGATAAAGAGATGATCTTAAATATAATCAGAGAAAAGAGATTAAGTATCTATGGGAGAACAACAATTAAAGTAACAACCGACTTCTCAACAGCGACAATGGAAGCAAGAAGGCATCGAGATACTACCTTCACTGTGCTAAGAAAAAATATCTGTGAACTTAAAATTGCATGCAAAGTATCTAGAATGAAGACAAAATAAAGATACATTCAGTTAAGCAGTAACTAAATTTTTCACTAAAAGATTCTTGTTTAAGAAAGATAATAAGAAGTCTGTGATGCAGAAGGGATTTATACTTAAAATTAAATTTAGGTGAACATTAGTTGTGAAAAAGAATAGTAATGTTATTCTGAGGAGTTAAAATATAGAGAGACAAAATTCTAGAAAAATTACAGTTGAAAGGGGTTGACTGGATTTAGAGTCTTCTAGAATTTTAGTAAAAAAAATAAAGATATTAGTTAATTTTAGGTTTTGTAAGT
The DNA here is from genome assembly GCA_963574885.1 of Lepilemur ruficaudatus. Classification (NCBI taxonomy): domain Eukaryota; kingdom Metazoa; phylum Chordata; class Mammalia; order Primates; family Lepilemuridae; genus Lepilemur; species Lepilemur ruficaudatus. The sequence continues at coordinate 114,037 of CAUYRT010047779.1, forward strand.
ATGCATGCAAAAACCTTAGAGCTACCACCAAAATTTTAAAAAAGGGGGATCATGTACAACTTACAAAGCAATAAATGAAATAATGAAGTGAATGGGGGAAACAATAAAAAAAAAAGGAAGGTGGGGAGAAAAATAAACAGAAAAAATGGAACAAATAGCATGACACAAAGTGGTAAAAATAAATGCAAGTAGATCAGAAATTACAATAAATGTAAATGGAGTACCTTTATTCCTTATTTATAAAGATTGACAATCTACATTTTAAAAAAGACAAACAAAAAGCAGGTATATGCTGTTTTGCATAAGATATACTAAAATATAAAGACCTAAAGTTTGAAGGTAAAAGGATAAAAAAAAGACATACCCAGCAAAAGAAAATCAAAAAAGAAAGTTGATATGGCTATCTTCCTTTCAGACAAAATAAAATTGCAGGCAAAAAGCATTATCAGAGATAAAGCTAATAAATACAATAATGATAACAGAGTCAAATTAGTAAGAATCTATACAAAATTTCTAAAATTATAAATGCTGTTATATGGTTTCAAAATATATAAAGAAAAAAGCTAGAATATGAGAAGAAATTAACAAAAATCTAGCATCATTGTGAAAAATGTTAACACCCTCTTAAGATATGATAAATGAAACAGCCCAAAATATCAAATATATGTAGAATATTTGAACAGCATATTTACTAAGCTTTATCTAATGGACCTAAATAGATTAATGGACTTTCAGAGTTAAAATAGTATGCACTAAATGATACTCATTAAGCATTTTTAAAAATCAGCCATGTACTCTTTTTTTTATTGCTAGTACTAACACATTTTAAAAGATTGCGTCATGTAATCATATGAATCACATAATCAACAACTGATCAACAATAATAGCTAACTTATTAACACTTAATAGATAATAAAAATATTTTAATTACACTAAGGTGAGTAAAGCACTATTCCAAGTGCCTTCATATATTAACTCATTTCACCTTCATAACCATAATAATAGCATTATTATTTCTAATTTACAAATGGAGAAAGTGAAACTCATGTAGCTATATAAATAGCCCAACTAACACCACTATTAAGTTTGAAACCAAGTCTTATGGCTTTAGAGCCCATGCTTCTAACCATCTCACTATTTTGTCTTTCAGTGTAATAAGAGTTATATATTCATAACAAAAAGAAAGTAACTATAGAGTACTGATAGAAGGATAGGCCTATGGATCAATGGAATAGACTTAAGAGTCCAGATATAAACACACACATTTGTGGTCAATTGATTTTCAACAAGGGGTGTCAAGAAAACTCAAAGAGGGGAAGAACAGCCTTTTCAACTAATGGTCTAGGAAAACTGGTATTCACATATAAAAGAATGAAGTTAGATCTCTTTCTCACACCATTCACAAGCATTAACTCAAAAATGGATCACAGACCTCAATGTAAAACCTATAACTATAAAACTCTTAGAAGAAAATATAGGAGTAAATATTCATGCTCTTGTATTTGACAATGAATTATTAGATATGACACCAAAAACACAAGTAACAAAAGAAAAAATAGATAAATTTGGTTTCATCAAAATTAAAAACTTGTGCTTCTGAGGACACCATTAAGAAAATGAAACAACTTCAAATGCATAGACAAACAGGATTGAATCTAACTAAAAAGCTTTTGCACAAGAGAAACAATCAACAGAGTGAAGAGACAACTTATGGAATGAGAGATAATATTTGTAAACCATACACCTGATAAGGAGTTAATATCCAAAATATGTAAGGGACTCAAACAACTCAATAACAAGAAAATCACTCGATTAAAAAATGGACAAGGGACCTGAATAGGCATTTCTCAAAGAAGATATTCAAATAAATAGCTGACAAGTATGGAAAAAATGTTCAACATCACTAATCATCGATGGAATGCAAATTAAAATCACAGTGAGATATTACCTCACACCTATTAGAATTGCTTTTATCAAAAAGACAGAAGATAATACGTGTCAGAGAGGATGTAGAGAAAAGGGAACCTTTGTGCACTGTTGGTGGGAATGTAAATTAGTATGATCATTATGGAAAACAGTATGGAGGTTTCTTAAAAGATTAAAAATATAACTACTGCATGATCCAGGAATTCCACTGCTGGCCATATATCCAAAGGAAACAAAATCCATATATTAGTATAAAAGAGGTACCTGCACTCTCATGTTCATTGCACTATCACTCCCATGTTGCGATATGCACGACAGCCAAGATACGGAATTACCGTTGTGTCCATCAGTGGGTGAATGGATAAAGAAAATGTGGTATATGTACACAATGGAATACTATTTATCTTTGAAAAACAAGGAAATCCTGTCATCTGCAATAATGTCAATGAACCTGGAGGACATTATGCTAAGTGAAATAAGTCAGACACAGAAAGAAGATACTGCATGATCTCGCTTAAATGTGGACTCTACAAACCTGAACTCATAGACGTAGAGTGAAATGGTGGTTACCAGGGGCTTGAGGAGGGCGAGAATGGGGAGCTGCTGGTGAAAGAGTATAAAGTTTCAGTAAGACGGGAGGAATTTGTTCTGGAGATCTATTATATGGCGTGATGAGTATAGTTAATAATGTACTGCAAACTTAAAAATGTCTGAGCAAGTAGTTTTAAATATTCTCACCACAAAAATTGGTAAGTATGTAAAGTAATATATATGTTGATTAGCTTGATTTATTTGTTGCACAATGTATACAGATATCAAAACATCAAGTAGTACTCCATAAATATATAAAATTAAAAAAGGAAGTGAAAAGACAACCACAAAATGGGAAACATCCTTTGCGAATCATATATTGGATAAGGAACTTTTATCTAGAATATAAAGAAATTGAATCCACAGTTAGAAATCATTCCTCAAAAAAAAAACAAAACAAAAAAAACCCTCCTGTTTCAGGCAGTTTTCTGGTGAGTTCTACCCACTTTTAAAGGGCAAATAATTCCAAACTAACACAAGATTGTCCAGAGAAGAATAACAGAAGAAATCCTCTCCAGCACATCTCAGGAGACTAGTAAATTGTGATTCCAAAATCAGTTAAGGAGTATGTGATGAAGAAAAGCACAGACCAATCTTACTAATGAAAACATCCTAAACACAATATTAACAAACAGAATCAAGTCATGCATAAAATAGATAATTCATCATGACAAGTTGGATCTATCTCTGGAATTTAAGCTTGAATTAACATTTGGAAATCAAAGAATTATTCACCACAATAATAAATGAAAGGACAGAAATTACATGATTATATTATTAATTGCAGGAAAAAAGTGTTCAATATGTTATTGTCCATTTAGTAAAAAAGTGCTTAGGAAAAAAAAAGAAACTTAATCTGATAAAGATTGTATTTTTAAAAATTGAAGCAAGCATTTTACTTAACGTTGAAGTGACAAATGACTTCTATTTAAAATTTCAAAGAGGAAAAGGCCAGCCTCTACCACCATTTCCAGTCAACTGTACATTAGAGACTCCAGAAAGTGAAATAAGGCAAGAAAAACTATGTGTAAGGATTAGAAAGGAAATAAAAATGCCACTGCTATGTGGATGATGTAGTTTGTCTACACAGTAAAGCCAAAATTATCTACCAAAAATTATGAAAATTAAAGATTAAGAAGATTAAAGAAAATTAAAGTTTAGCAAGGTTGCCAGTTTAAAAACAGCCAATATATAGAGGTCAGTAGCCTTTCTAAACACCATCAATAGTTAGAAAATATAACAAAACTTATTATAGCAACACAAAATAAAATGTATAGGAGTAATTCTAGGCCTTTTGTCTGCCATATATATTTTAGTGGAATGTCAAGTTCAATCTTTATTTGGACTTTTGAATGGAACTACAACCAATCTATAGAAAACTCTGGAGACAAATTATATTTTTATGACTTCAATAATTTTTTTTTGTGAATAGCTGCATATTAACATTGGTGAAGTTCAAAACATTATGCCAAAGGAGGTGCTTATACACATCATTAGATTTCTTTTCCTGAAATTATTTGTAGGATTTATTTTTCAGAATCTGGATGCATCCATGGAAACGTGTTGCATGAGTATGTATTACCCATTTTACTTACCTGGACATAACAGTAGTCATTTAGAAAGTGATTAACATTTATTGAATACTATGTATGAGGCAGTGAAACATACTATCTCATTAATTTTTATGATAATCTAGTGATACAGGTACTATTATTCTCTTTATTACATCGGTGAAGAAATTCAAGCCTTAAAATGTTAAAAAAAAAAAAAAAAACTTACCAAAGTTTTCATTGCTCACAAGTGACTGAGCTGGTTTTGAACCCAGATCTGGCTGGTTCTGGAGCTTAATGATGGGGCCCTCATCCTGTCCTTTCTTTCTCAAAAGTTGAAAAGCTCTGATCAAATACAACCTCATTATTTAAGAGGCAAAGGCACTGAAACACTAAAATAGAGCTAACTCTGCAATATGGGTCAATTTAGGACACCAAAATAGATTATAAATGATAAGCACAACAGGAAGAGGCATTATTTCAAATGGGGATTCTCCACTGGTTTCCAGACCTGTAAAAGGGCACTGGCCGATCCCTGGTTCTTAAGCTTTCAAGCCATAGACTGTCTCCCCAGAAGGAAGTTAAAGTGTGCACATCCATGCAAAATTTGCATAGGTTGGCAGGGTTTCTGTAATCGCTTGCACCCCATCTCCAAGTCTTGTCAGGAAGAGTGGATTCCAGATCAATAACCTCTGGATCCCAAAAATCTGCAAAATCTCTTCCAGCCAAATCATCCAGTGATTCTAAAATCTCTCTTCAAACGGCTACAAAAGGAAGCCTTCCTTGCCAGCCGGAGGGAAAGAGCAGGCGCCTTTGGTCCACAACCCGAGCTATCCGCAAACAGAAACTCAGCGGGGCCTCTACCGATATTTTAGTGTCTACCAAGGAGGGCTTTGTGTCCGGCTTGTTGGCAGTAACACAGGAAATGAGGAGGGGGCATTAACAGCCTTTGTAAACAGCACCTTCAAGGTCTTCAATCACCAATTTGAGGGTGTTCACCACCAGGGTGGGGAAAAAAAAAAGAAAAAAGCCAAACAGGAAATGCAATGAGGGGAGATGAAAGCAGATCAATAAAGAGGGAACCATTTGGTTTGAAGTCTTAACTTTAAAATGATGGGAACCCTCCTCGCCGCCCCCTCCAGAAAGTAATTTGGGGCATCACTGCAGGTCTGGCCCTTAGGTGTAATTGCCCCAGATTTCAGCCACCCAGAGGTTTAGAATTCCAGGGCTGTGCAAAGAATTCAGTTTGGGGATGTAGATTTATTACCACCTTTTAAATAGATCTTTTTAAAAAAGGGTTTACTTAATGCTAGAAGAAAATACTGTGGATTCTTTTTTCCCTTCTTCCCAAATTAAGGAGAGGTAGAAGGAATTTTCCTTAGAGCATGTGTTCAGAAGACAATGAAATGCTATATCATGGACATGCTTCTCTAGCTGGATTTCTGGAGTGGACAAGCAACGGGGTTTTCCAGAGCAAGGAATCCCTCAGAGCCTTGAGTGTGAGAGGCTAGTCTCTGCGGTCCCTGAGGTCATCAGAATCCAACAGCCTCTGCCTAAGAAAGCACGTAGCATTGTCTTTACAGACGTCAGGACGCTTGACAAACCAGACTCTCCAAGAATTATCAGGTCCTCCTGGCAGTGCAGAAAACGGAAACACATTGCATCTCAAGCCTGTAATTTTCTTTTAGACATTCATTTTGTTTTTAAGATCTTGAACCAAATGCCAATTTCATGATCACATTTTTCCTTTCTATTTTGCAGAGATGGCACCAGAGAGTTGAAAAAATTCTGGAAGGGAGGCAAAAGGATTGGAAGTTTACAAGATAAGGAGACAGAAACACGATTCCAATTACATGATGGACGTGGGCATTATTTTACGGTACAAAAAGATGAACAATTCTAATCCCATCCCTAAATGGCTTTCTAACTTCCACCGTCTAGAGAGCTCACCCTATCTCTGCAGCTGGGAGAGTCTTGAGGCAAGAGTGTGGATTTGATGAAAATCCCAAACGATTTCCCAAATTGTATTTTACAAAGGGAATAGGGGCAAGTCGCCCTTTCTGCTAATTTTATAACAACAGCTGTGTTTAAAAGTAAACCCCTGTCTTTTCTTACTAATATCGTTCAGCAAAAGGAACAGCCATTATTTTGAGTGCAGAATTTATTTACTCATTAAGTATTTAAAAAAAAAAACCATTTATTTGATTTGGTCTCTCAGTGAAGCACTCAACAAACAGGTGGACAGCACAGAATACAATTTTCCCCACCCTCCAGCCCTCCCTCCTTTCCTTCCCTCACAAATTCAAGGTTCTAGGCAGAAAGTGAAGCATTTTAGGCTTCGGACCCCAGCACACAGGGTGACAGAGAGATTTGATAGGCTTGAACCAAAGGCAATTTTATTTTTATTCTGTGGCGTTTTGTTTTGTTTTTTCTTTTTTCGGGGAGTGACAAACATTTTACAATGAATGCTTTACGGCATTGAAATTACTTATCTTCCCTTTCAAATATCAGTGATTTACAGGTCTTAATTTTGTACGTATTCCCCCCAAAGACTTTCCCTCCCCTGAGACCTCATACTTTTTCACATTCCTCTGCTGGGATCACAATTTCTGTGGTCACCAGGTCACAGAGCACTAACTGCTCCATAAACCATTGAGGCTGTTATGTCTCTCTTGGGCCAACTTGAGGGAAGCTGGCTTCTGTCAGGGCTGTATGTCACACCTGGGCACACATCGGACAGGAAAGTGGGGAAGCTCCCATCAAAACTCCGTTGACCACTGGTTCTAATCATGGCGGCATGTTGGAGGCACGTTGGACTTACCTGGAGAGTTCTAAAGAATACTATTGTCCAATCCTCATCCCTGGAGACTTTGAGATAAATAGTTTGGTGTCCCTCAGCATCAAGATTTTAAACGTTCCTTAGTAGATTCTACTTTGCAACCAAGTTTAAGAACTACTGCCTTAGAGTCTTCTTATTCTTTCTTGATTGCAGGTGTTTTTCCTGCCCATCGACTGTTGGAATTAATGTAGCCCCAAGTATAGGAAAACTTCTATGCTCATTCTTTAGGCAAGCGTCTGAGATTGGGAATTTGAACAGTCATCAAACGACCTCCCTTCTCCCCACCTTCCCTTAGCCAGCCCTGGAGAAGCTGCCCAGAGAGTTCTTTATAAAAGTAGCGTCCATGCTGAGATACAAACGGCAGCTGTACCCATAGAAACAAACTAGTTCTTTTAACAAAATGTACTCTCTTCTCTGATTTCCTGAAGTCTGTATCAAAACCCAACTCCTCAAATATTGTGATGGGATTTTGTAACAACATTAGAACATTGAACTGCTGCAGTTCAGTGCCCGGGCTCTGTGGTATCTGGTGGCACCCAGTCTTTGTCAGCATGCAATTAAATCTGTGCCAAAGAGTCCTCACGCGCAGAACCCAAACTACATGGTATTCTAAGAAATGATTGTTCAAGCTTAGCAGGAGTGGGAGAAATCTGAAGTTTAATCGTAGGGAATTTCACATGAAAGGCATTCACCAGACTCGTCAAGCTCTTCCTTCCTAAAACTCTCTTCTTTGCGCCAGGTGCAAAGTGGCTTTGACACTCAAAGGCAAAGTATCTCTTACACCATAAAACACTGCTCTGGGTAAACATGAAGAGGTTTACTGGAGAGAGTGTAAACTTCCCAGAAAGATTAGATAATGGCTCCTCAGCAGGTGCAGCCTCAGACATCTCTGGCCATGGGTGGAAAACCTGTGTGTGACCTGATTTGAACAGGAACCTTGATGCCCCTCTGTGAATTAGAAAAGAGAAGTAGGAAACAGGGAAGAGGAACTAAACGTGCAAGTTCCTTTGATCCTGGGATACATTGCAGATTCTAAGGTCAATTTAGACACTGAAAAATCTAACAGCATGATGGCAAATGAATTTGTGACAAGTGTAAACGGCAGAGTTAATAACCATAGAAGAATAATTCTGCATGTCACACACTCTTAGGACTTGCAGGTTCTCAAAGCCATGAGAGATGCAGGGAGTGGGAGAAATGGTATTGAGCACTTGCAGGTAATTTGGCTCATGTCAGCAGGCTACACATTGAAACTCTGGTGAATGAAACAAGTTTAAAACCATAGCTTGTTTTGCCTGAATTTCCATGAACTTTAAGTAGATTTCCAGGGCACATGATCTAATCCCTTAACCCCTCACCACATCCAGAATCTCAACCAGGACCTCTGTTTAGGTGAAAATGCCATCCTTCGTGATCATGAGAATGTAACCCAATAAAATAGTCCTTTGAAAGGATTGTGCTCAGCTTTGATTAGTCTCCTGCCACTTCCTTAGACATTGCAGGTGGGAGGAATAGTCTGTGTGAAAGATGTGGTTGAAGAGGCAGACAGAGAAAGACCCCCTCTCCAATCTAGAAATCACTACCGTCACCATATTTCTTTCATATGAGCAGCGGTATAAATTGAAGGCAAGTGAGGCTACAATTAACTTTAAAAGGTAGCACCACTTTGGGAGGATGGAAGGTCTTTCTTGGCACTGAGGAATCAATATTCTACAAAATAATTTTTATCCATATTAGAATTCTGATTAGAATTCCTAGCCCCATTATCTTTTCACTTTTTTCTTTAATTTAAAATATTTTTAAAGTGGTAATCCATGTGCATGGAACAAACTCTAAATGGAGCAGAGGGTATACAATTTAAAGCAGGCTACTTACCACGCATACCTTCCGGGCACCTTCCCAGGAGCAAGCACCTTTGTCTTGAAATCCTGGCTGAGGACATGGGGCTATTAATAGATGCACGGACCATGCCATGCTCTCCAGGTTGCTGATGATACATAGGGGGGTTGCTCATGGAGTCATTCCACAGCCTAAGGAGAGGGTCAGTCCGGTTTATGGAGTGCCATTGGTTCTACCTACATTTGATGTCACATTTGACCCCATCAATACCATGTCAGGACCAGTTGTATAATTTGTGGGGCTCAGCAGGGAAAATATTAAGAATTTCAAGATGAAGATAGCAGAGCACTAAACCAAGACTGCAGAGGTCACATGCCCATGAAGCCAGCCCGAGCCACACATTAGTGGAGTCTTATTATCCCCCGTAAACGAAGGAGAGAATGAACCCCACAGAGGCAACGTGACTTGCCCAAGGCTGCTCAGCCAATGAGAGTCACCTTCTAACCACAAGTACTGGACCCCAAAGACTGCAGCTTGCTGCAATCATGAGTGGCTGAGCCCCTCAACTTTTCAAGAACATCTTTCTGGGTAACTGTACAAATCACTGAGCAGTAACATCCGTATGGTATACTTAGAAAGGAGCCTGCCTGGGAAATGTCTGGGATGATAGGCACATTATGATAATTCAAGCCAAATTACAATTCTTATCTTGGATTATAAAATGCCATTCAGAATGCAATTTCATAGATGCATCAGGTTTATTTATAATAAGTATGTCTAGTCAAAATAGGAGAACTACTTAACATTATAATTAAAAGCGATACATATCTAGTTGAAAACCTATCCAGTCCCTAAAATACTTCCACAAGACATACTTTGGCACAAACTCCCCCCTGCTCCTTCCAAAAAATTTAATTTTTTATTCCAAAAGGAAGATGGTAAGTTTTCCCACAATATCATATCAAACACCAATGCAGCATTATGCATTCAAAACGCCTCAGCGCCCAGCAGCCCCGGCATCAAATACACTTGTGTTGTAAGCTGAGACTCAAGGAAACATTTATTTATTTAAAATACTTTGCCCATAAGTTAGACAAACAGCAATATTTCATTTCAGTGTGTTTTAAGATAGCCCTGTGCACAGAAATCCTGTCTATGATCATGCTTACATCTGTAGACAAATTTAATTATTTTTTCTTTGAAGTCAGATATCCACTGAGAATTTTACATATGAACCTAGTTCACTTGGAAGAGGGCTGTTCAAACCGACTATAGGAAACCATACAATCCTTTTGCATTATATTCATTATTTTCTCTATACATGTGGCCAAGAGCACAGCAACTCTGGCGGCAGAGACAGGAGCGGGAGCAAGTGGCAGACAGAGCCCGATGAGCATGCAGGGAGAAACGAGATGCAGAAGGTTAGATGATGACGTGGCTACTCTGGGGGAGCTCGGAGTCATCTCTTACAAGTGGCCCCATTTTCAAAATCTTCAAAGGAAGAGGTTTTACAATGTCACTGCTGATTAAAGTATCAAAAGTTCTTCTTTAAGACCAACCTAAATCATTCAGTGCTTTTTTTTTTCCTGACTTCTTTCATTTTGTAAATCACTGGCATCTCCTTTTATTGCTATTACCAGTGAGAGTGAGGTAGACCGGCGGTTCTCAAAGTATGGCCCCTGGAACCCAGCAGCATCTACACCATCTGGGCACCCACTGAATCAGCAGCTCCAGGGTGAAGGCCCAGCCGTCTGTGTTTTCAAAAGCTTTCCAGTTGAGTGTGATGTGGGCAAAGGTTTTGTAACCACTGCGGGGGGCTTCTCTGGAAAAGTAACGACGTTTTGGTGCTGCCTTAATTCCATCACAAGGAGAGATACTGTCTTGGCCTCAAAGTGAGAGGCTATGCCTCAGACACAGGAAAGATGCAGATGGACACACGTTCCACTGTTTTCCATGTACCCTGAGAGCAGGCATATTCTAAAAGCAAATGTGACTTCTGCTTTTAAATCAAGGTCACGGATTCTGCAACAGGGATGCACCCAAAGTCTTGGGTATCAGTTCTCACCGTATATCAGAATCACCTGCCGGGTGGGCTGGAAATAGCCAGACACCCTCCATCCTCCTGATGCTCACGTCCAATTGGTCTCGGATGGGATCCTGTCTTTTTAAAGTTAGACGATTCTAATGAGCATTCAGGGTTAAATTTATGGTATTCTTACTACTATTATTAGAAAACATTGTTTGGTGCCATTTTTGGTAAACATCTGAGATTTAAGTTATCCCTTTATTGTAAAGGCGATCTGGGTTCCAATCTTACTGAATGTTGACATAAAAGTTCCTTTCCCCCTCTGGGCCTCAGTTTCCCTGTCTGTCCACTGAGGATCGTGCCAACTGATGCTCTCTGGTTCTATGACCCAGCTCCATCTCCCCAGTGGTCCAGAAGCTTCACAAAAGAGAGACACACCAGAAGCTGGTGCCAGCAATGCCCCAGGACAGTGAGCCTGGGGAAGAGAAAGCTTAGTCCTTCTACATGGCTGGTCCGGCTGAGTCTACTTGACAACAATTGTGGGTGAAAAGGGAATGATTTAAATATTCCAGTTTCCTTCCTCCACCCAGATGTTTTGCACTAAGAATGCCCTTATAAATGAAAAACTGTTTGCTGAGACCTAGGTAGTCCCCAGCCCACGTCCCAGCAGTGCAGCTTGGGAAGTCTCAGTCATTAGCTTCCCCACTCAGCCCTGTGATCACTAAGACGAGTCCATTCAACTTAGAGCTCACTCTGGAAGCCCCCTGAGGGAGCGACCATGCCTGAGGCTTTGCTGTGGCCTCCATAAGGCAGAGTTCAGCTCCTTGCCTGCAGCCAACGTTCAACGCATAGCTACTGAGTCAACAAATGAATCAATGGTAAGTTCTATTCTTAAGAAAAGTGTGAATGAAAATAGCTGATAAAGTTGATGGTGATAATGATAAAGAAAGCTTATGTTTGCTAAGGACCCCTCTACGCAGATTTACACAACTCATTTAATTCTCACAACAAGCCCATGAGGTGGGCACTGTATTTGCCCACGTCAAACAGGTACGGAGGTTGGAGCTCCAGCGGTTAGGTAACTTGCCCCTGGTCACCAAGTAGCTGCTGGTAGTGGGGGTTCCAAGCCAGCCTTGCTCGATCTGGAGCTCTTGCCCCTCTGCAGCATGACTTTTCACTCTTCCCGTACGCTCCTATATGATATTTTAATAGAATTATATGCCTACAGATATTTGTGCTGGGACTCCGTGCCAGTTCTGTGATAAGTCCTGGAGTTGTAGAGATGGATAAGATATGTGTCTATGATCAAAGATTTCATAATCTTATCGAGGAGACAGACATGTTAGTCATCCATATACATTTACAAGTGTGTGCAAAAAGGAGGAAGCCCTTAATTCTGCCTACATTTTTTCAGGTGGTCTTCAAAAAAGTCAATGAAGTAAAGTAACTGCTCCTAGACAGTCATCCTGTCCTGCAGGGGAACATTAACAAAGATAAGAATGTGTACACATATATGCACATACAAACATCAACACATATTTTTACATATGTGGTAGTATATAGGTGGGCATGTTTGCAGTGTTTCCTAAAATTTCCTGAGTGTAAGAACTTGTTAAAAATCCCAAAATGCATCTATATTTTATCAAGTACCCCAGTGATTCTTTTTGATCTGAAAATGTTGGGAAGCATGCATATATGTAAAATGGGCTTTGGATCTCCTTATTTTATACGTGCTTATAATTTTCAGGATATAATTTTTAAGTATAATACAAATCTTGATGGAACAAGTTAAAATGTGCTGCTCAAAACATAACTTCTTATAAGTAAAATCCTGATATAAGAAGCGGGAAATAGAACTTTTAAAATAAGCTCTCTTGCAACACACACAGGACTGCATGGTCCCTAAGCACAGATGTTCAGCTTGCTAAATGATTCAATGAATACAGTTATCTCTAAAATGCACAATAATTTCTTAGTATCAGCACTAGAAAAAAATTGTCTCCCAATTACTGTCTTATATAAGCTATACGTGAATGGTTATGGGGGACACTGTCAAATATTATTTCCTCTATTTAGCATCTTTCAGCAAAAGCACTAAGCGGGAATCATTTTTCAACACTCAACAGCCCTGTTTATTGGTCGTAACGTATTCATGGATAATCCAGATTTCCGAGGGTACCTTCCACTTTGTGTTCCCCTTGTTTCCTGTCTGTTTACAATTCCCAAACACTTTTACAGTGCAATTAAGGAAGGCCTGCATTAACATCAAATATTTATAACTCTGTGATTCTGATTTAGAATTTAGCTTTGGAATAAAACCCAGGGTAAAATTGCTTCTGTTAATCAGTTCTACAGGGGCTTTGTCCATCCTCCCAGGGGCTGACAATGCACCAGGTCTGAAGTCCTCCTGTCTGCCTGCAGCTAAAAGGACAGCAGAGGGATCTTACGATTTGACACCAGAGCCTTCCATGGCTGGGGCTTTGATGAAGTGAGTAAGGTGGAATGTGGACGCTGGCCCAGAAGGCATCGCTGAGTGAGGGTGCAAAGCACTCTACCGTCGTTGCTGCCTACTCAGCACTCTACTGCAGACACGAAGGGTTGACCAGTGTTTGCTGAAAGGCAGGCAAGTCGGAGTCCGCAAGATTCAGTTCTGGAATTTTGGTTTAAAACAGAGATTTTCTTTCTGCTGTATTTCCTGAGTAATAATAATAAATAGAATAGCCTTCTTGCTACAATATCAATTTAAAATTAGACCTCTGTTGGCTCTATGTTGGCTTGTTTTCAATTCTATGAATTAGCTTCATATTAGGTATCTTTTGCAAATGACAGAACCTAGTTCATTGGCTCAAACACAACTGTCAGGCCTTAGTAGCTTCCTTCTTTTCTGGCTCCATTTTTCTCTACGTGGCTTCACTTCAGGCTGGGTTTTCTCATGCAGTGACAGGAGTGTCACCAGCATTTATAGGTCTACAGTGTTTTCTTTCATTAAATCCAGCAGAAAGAGATTTATCTTTCCATCCAAAATCCAGAATTGGGTCTCACTGACTCTGGCTTGCCTGGTGTGGTCAAATTCCCAACCCTCATGCAATCATAGCGGACGGGGTCAGTGCGCAACTCGTACTGGCCAAGCCTGGATCTCAAGCACACCCCTAGAGGTGGGAAGATTTTCATCCCTGCTTGAAATACAGAAACTAAATCATGGCAAAGGGTAGCTTTTCTGTTACGAGAAGATGGGAAAATAGATTTGGGGTAGACAAAGAAGACCAAGAAAGAAGGAATTCGTGCTTGTATAACCTTCAAGGCAGAAATGCTTGTCCAGGTGTAGACCTCAAACAGTTTGATTATAGTTTACTGTTTATTGCTAAAAAATAATGTTCAAGAAAAAGGTGAACTCAGGACTCTCATATCATGGACACATGTCAAAATTTTTATTTAAGCTGTTAAACAAAATGAGGGGACAATGTAGATGTCATAATGAGGTCAAAGGAAAATCCAAAGAACAGCCAGGTGTAGACTGGGAATAATTCAATGGACTCGCAAATGGCGGCAAAACTGCCTTTCCGTAGTGAGGGAGGGTTGTTCTCCATGGCACAGAGTGCGGTTGCATGTCCATAGAAAGGACACTTGGCACTGCCACCAATTCTCTGTCCTTTACAATTCGAAGGCAATGAAGGCTATAATAGGAAAACCTGAAAGAATGTGTCCAATAACACCTAATTTTCCACTAGAGATGCCTGCTAATCTTTTCTGCTTATTCCAAATTTCCTTATTCTCTCCCCTCAAAGAAAGATTATTCTTGATCACAAAATAAGGCTCGTCTCATTAACTCTGGCCTGATTATTTACATAGGTGCAGCAAGATTGTTAATTCACCATATAGGCTTTCTTAAGTTTGCTTTGCTAGAAGTTTCCATATGAAATATTAGATTGGACTTTTAAAAACCTCCATTATTTGCTATCCCAAGGCTAGGAAGCCAAGCCCAAAAAACTCTCTCCACCAGATTTCACCTGCAGTACCTATAAATTTTGGTGCATTTCTCAACCCAAAATATCCCAAGGTTCCCAGCAGGAAGTGGCCTTTCTTAAGGCTGAAACTCTATAAGCTGAATAAAGGCCATTTTTCCTGGGAGGTCTTTCTGAGGGTTGGTTCCATAAACTCAAATTTAGTTCTTTAGAAGTGGCCACACTTGATTAAATGAGCATAATTCTCAAATATTACATTCCAAGCAAGGCCTTCATTGCATAATCAATTTTTTTTATTATAAACTGGTAAAAGAACTACAGAGTCTTATTGAATCTGTGCAAATTACTATATTGCCATGAAAATTAAGAATGCTCAGTAAGAGTTTATGATTGAGGGAAAATGGTGTCAGTGAGAATAAGATTATTTTTTAAATGTTTCATTTTAAAAATGTTTTCCAAAACATAGTCTACCAAATTGTTACTGGCTACAGAGAGCTTGACAAGAAAGAGAAAGGTCTTCCTTGTATATCCAGAAAATAAAACAATAAAATGACATCAGCAATGTTCCAAACAACTCCAATGAAATGTCCTTCATCAGTTCATTCTCCCCATTTTGGTTCCAGTGGATCTTGGGTTAGTAGTCTCATGAAGCCATCTGCTTGCCGACTAAAATGAGTCCTGGAAATCCTGACTCACCCCACTGGGATGGCCAGAAAGTTATCTGAACAATGACATCAGAAATATGCACCCAAGAGACCGGTCTTTGAAGTTTCAAAAGTTTGGGGTGCCTGGCACAGTCTTTCTTCAAGGAGCTCTGAGATGGTCCTTTAGTTACATCCACCTTTGGTGAAGACATGAACTGTAGCCTGGGACTGACTGCAGAGTGTTCAGGCAAACATCAGGGTAAAAACAACAAAACAAAACAAAAAACAGAAAACTATAGACAAGGGTGACTTAAAATGACTGTGGTTAATTTTCAATAATAGTTTTTAAAGATAAAAAGATCCGACAAGAGTTTATAACAAGAATAAGGCCACCAACAAGAAAATTTGATTGTTTCTATATCAAGCAAAACAAGATAATATAGTCATCATAAAACATTATCTTTAAGGACAATGATTCAGCCTATTTTCAAAGAAGTCAGTGAATGTTACACTCAATTTATAAAAATGAATGAATATAATTTTGTTATTAAGGGAAAAATCTTGAGTTATAATATATAAGCATCATGACACATATGTGTGTGTATAACATAGCAAGAATAAATCAGGAATATACTAAGAATACACCAAGAATATCAAGTAAAGATATTCAGTAAATTTAGAATATGGCCAAGATATGTGTATCTTTATAAAGCTTCATAAGTAAGTCTAATATGCATCTTTCATCAAAAACCACTTGCCTAGAAGATGCCAGATTCAAATTAAAATAAAGTTATTACTAAACAAGAATTTTAAATAATAGCCAAAGTCATGATTGATAATACTATACAGTTGTTGCTTAATATCTTCAGGACTTTGAGAAATAAAAACATATCGTGCATGGTGAGGGCATTAACAAATCTCTGGGAACTTTCCATATAACTTACAGTTTCAGAAATATGTATATTAGAAAGATTTTACTTACATGAGTGTAGGCTGAGCACCTCTTCTGATTTGATCATCCTTCCCATGCAATTCATCAATAGCAACATTTCAAATAAACCTACTTATTTCTAGCACTTTCCATTTCATAAGGTAAGAGGACAAATCTTTGTGATTTTTCAGGGAGTTTCTAATAAATCTCAATATAGGTGTAAAAGATAACTTGAAGGTTTTATACTATTTTGTGTGTTTAAGACATGATTTAGGGAAGGAAATAATTTAAAAACTTGTCAAAGGAGATCAATCACTTGGTTACAATAGGGTCACGGATGCCTGAAGCAGCATGATAGGGGATCCATTTAACCAAAGAGACAATAAAACACTAAAAAGTAAACATAGAGAATCACATGATTGTAAAGAAACTCTAGCTCTTTCGTAAGTGAGGAATCTTTGTTTTCTTAAATGAGCAACGACTTAATAGTCAGAATGAAGCATAGAGAATTACTCTGGTAAGATACACAATCTTTGTTCACTAGGCCAGTTATGCACAGAAAGAGTAACATTCAAGTGTAGGTTAAAGTCAGTAAGCCAAGGAAACACACCCATCAGAACTGTTCAAACTTCTGCTAAGATTTTAATACATTTCGTGGCTTTCCAGATTCAGGTACAAACCAAGGTAAATAAAACTCACTTTCCAAGTATCGTCCTTTGTTATGATATTTCAGTTTGGGGAACAAAGCGACACTTCAGGACAGATCTTAGAGAGTGTATGAGGTCAGAACTCATTTGATGATAATATTAAGATGTTACTAACATGCAAGGCATTCATCATTGCTACTGTCAAATGAATCAGTAAATATGTATTTTAAAATATTATCAGTCTTAATTTCTAATATGGTAAGTATCAGTTATTATAACCTACAAAAACCAAAGCTCTCTGAGGCCTAAATAAGTTTTAAGAGAACAAAGTGGTCTGGAGACAGAAGTCGGCAACACCGAGAATCACAGGTTCAGGACAAAACAAAATCTTTGCAAATCCTTGAGAAGCAGAGGCACGTGCCCAGTTCCGTTTCTCTGTTACTATTTCTCTTGATATAGTCTCAAACATTTAAGTTAATTTAAACCGTAATCAAAGTAACTAACTTCCATTTCAGAGACAAGACTGAAGGGTAGATAATTGAGAACTGCCACACATTGACATTCAACAGCCATTCATATTCCTTATATAACTTCCCTAAGCAGCAAAAATAAACTCATTTATTAAGCTGGCCCAAATATATAACATCTCTGTAGCATATAAAAACAAAAAACAAAAGCAAAAACACATAAAGTTGAAATTACGCTTAGTAATCAATGCTTTCATAGTGAATCCTAGTTAGAAATGACCTACATAGAGAAAGGTTACCCATTAATTTACTCCATATAATGTCATTCCCAGGTTTTAAGTTATCTAAACATCTAGGAAACTATCTTCAAGCTGACATACTACAGAATATAATTGCTGTTGGAATAAACAGTTTGTGAGAACAATGATTCCATTTTGTTAAACATAAACTTACATTTACATTTTTCATAATTTAAACATTACATAAGAGTGGTATAAGTTTATTTGATCATTAAAGCTGAATAAGTTTAGGAAAATATACCCAAATACAATGAAAATGTTTGCTTTATTAGAATTGACACTGAAAAATAAGAGAAGATATAATGGTGTTTATTGTACAAAAATTATTAAACTAGTCTTGTCTGCCAAAGATTTATCTTAATTATATGAATTTGAATTTCTAATGTATTTCTGAGATTGTTTCTGTAAGAATATTTTTCTTTTAAGTACAGAACATGCAAAGCATTAGAAATTCAATATTCTTATATTGCTGGAATTTTAGAAATATTTAATTTACACAAGTACATATTTAGCTCTATAAACCAATCAGAACAGAATTTCTTTAATTTAGGACACTTTACAATCTAATTTATTAATATCCTCAGGAGCTATAAAAACATTACATACTCATACATTGAGAGGTAAAGTCTTTACTGAATTATAGATACGTAGGCACAGAGACACACAAAACTTAGAACTTCAATTCCGCAACTTCAGCCACAGGTCAAAAGAAAACACAGAACACACTCACCAGTCTGACGACTATCAAGGAGCTATTCTCCTTCCTGCAGGCACAAAATTCTCATTTGATTTGAATTCAAAATAAACAAACAACAAATATTAACAAGCCAGATTCTGTCATCTCTCACTCAGCAGAGACTAGATCTCAATAAATCATTAATCCACATCCAGAAATTACCAAATGGTCTGAACACAAAACTAAATCCGCAATCTATGATTGCTACCAATGGGAAGTTATGTATTGGCCACCGGCAAACCAAAAGCAAAAATAAAATACAAAACTACCAGGGAGGAAAATTAAAATCATAAAAGCAGAGAGTCAACAAAGTACAAGTGGCAAGTCAGATTCACGTGATTCCGATTGAGAGCTAAGAACGGACGGCGTGGGCCATGAGGGTCACTCTTCAGCAGTGAAGTTTAATCTGCTCCCTGATGTGAGTCTGTTGGGCAACTGGAAGGCTCCCCCAAACTGTTAAAATATAATTTTTCATACAAAAGTAAAATCGTGATGCTCATACAATTACAAAATGAACATGTGTCAAAAGTTTAATCTAACTCCTTATTAAATGAGGGAACCAGGCAGATGAACAGATTCCAAGGAGAATCCAAAACTCAATCACATTACAGATCAGGAATATTGAAATGAGCTTGCAGATAGATGCAAAATTGGCCTCTCCATGGTGGTGATGATGATGGTGTGTGTGGGGCTTCGGGGTTGGGAGTGGGAGGGTGCTGTTTCTCCACTGGATGGAATTCATTTGTGTGTTCACAGACAAGAATCAATTGCATTGCCGTCAGTTCTCCGCAGCATACAGAGCTGCCAAACAGCCCAAAGTCAATGAAAAGCTAGTATCAAGTTACCAGAATAGGTGTCTTTTAAACAGTGCATAATTTTCTACTGGAGACACCCAGTAATGTTTCTGGCTTATTCCAAATTTCCTTACACTATGAATGAGGACAGACTCTGCCTGCCTCTGGAGAAATGATATGTTCCCCTTAAGGATTCAGATAGATTCTCAACTGCAGTTAAATGAAGAGACTGAATTGAATAGTTATTTATACCTACTATGTCCAATGCAGTGTGCTAGGCTATGTTTCAAAGATTTGCAAATAAATAAGATGTGAAAATAGTGCATAGTTGTGCTCAACAAGACCATGCTAAATTTGATGCAGAAAGGTTTGTTATCAGTCATCTATTGCCATGTAACAAAGCACCCAAATGTGGCTTCAACGATAAACATTTACTTAGCTTATAAATATATGAGTTGGTGGGAAGTTTCTTCTGGTCTAGGTCAGACCCAGTACGTTTCAGCTGGGATTGCTCATGTGACCATAGTCACATGATAGGTCAGTTGAGGATTGGTGTGTTTAAGATGCTCTCCACCACCAGGACAATTCTCTTCCATGTGTTTCTCTTTTTTCATCAGGCAAATCTGGGCTTTTCCCATGGTGTAACGGTAGGGTATCAGGAGTGTACCAGGAGGGGAAGCATGCAAGACCTCCGAAGGCAAGGTCCTTTCTGTTGCATTCTATTGGCTAAAGCAAGTGACAGGACCATTCCAGATTCAAGGGGTAGAGGAATAGACTCCACCTCTTGATGTGAAGAGCACATTGCCAGGACATAGATACAGGAGGAGATCAGTTGATTAATGCAATTAATCTACTGCAGGCTCTTAACTTGTAAAAGTTCACTGTCCAGGGCAGGAGGAAGCCCTGACATAAATACCTGCCTCACAAAGTTGATTTTGATAGATGCTGCCCTAAAGGCACATACCACCAACATATAATGGCAGAGCAGGAAAAGGCTGAACTGAGAGTATCCGGGAAAGCTTCGTGTGTGTGTGTGTGTGTGTGTGTAGCTCAGTTTTGAAAGATAAGCAGAAAACTTCCTTCAAGGGGGTGGGAAAAGAAGTTGAAGATGACTGAAGGGAGGCTGACGGGCCCAGCAATTGCAGCGGGAAATCTCTTACCCACACTCGCTTGCAGGTGCATATTTATAGACCAAAGCCATGATAGCACCCACAGAGAAATAGTATGGGTGGTTAAAAAAAAATCTGGGTTCAAATCTTGGTTTTCCCAATTAAAGGCAAAAATAAATTTGGGCAAGTCATTTTTCCTTCTGAATTTCTTTTGTTTATCATAATGCTCCTATGCTGATTTGACATCACACTTTTCACAAGAAAATCACTTGTGTGGTGTCTTGTAAACAAAATTAAAACTCCAATGAAAGATTGAGATGTAATGTATTTAATCAAACAGGAATTAATATTAACATAGTTCTACAAATTAATAAGAAAATGGGAAGTAACTGAAAAATCAATAATTGCAAATAACCCGAACAGAAAATTCTAAGAAAAAGAAATATGAGCAATGAATAAACTTATAAAAATAAGCTCTATAACAAGAGAAGACAAGCTCCAATGAGCAGGCATCTTTTTTTTTTTTTTTTTTGCATTTTTTTTAAATTTTATTGGGGGAAAACTACAAAACATTTACAGTACAATGTTTACAGTCACAATTTGTAGTGAGCTGATTTTCCAAAATATATTACCACTCAAATTGACTTATCTTGTTACATTCAAAAACCTACTCTGTCAAAGTAGTCCAGAGAGTACATACGTAGTGCTCCAACTGTATCTATGTACAACCAACACTCCATTTTAAGTGTACAATTAAACGATTTTCAGTGAATTTACCGAGGTGTACAGTTAATCACATGAATCAGTTTTTGAGGAATTCCTTTCCCCTACTGAGACCCCTAATTCCGCTCCCCAACTACTTTTCAAGCATGTCCCACCCCTCCACATGAGACATCATGTGGAAGTGGAGTCTGTTGCAGAGATGAGCCATCACAGCTGTGACACACGGGATTAACTAGCCTGACAACCACCAGACACATACGTGAGGCCATCCTAGACCATCTAATTTCAACAGATACTCCAGCTGATTGCAGAAATCAGGCAAGACAGCTGGGATCAGAACTGCCCAGCAGACCTACAGACTTATGAGAAAAAAAATGCTTATTGTTTTAACCCACTATGTTTTCATTTGTTATGCACCAAAAGCTAACTGATACAGAATATCCACATGCAAAAGAATTGAGTTGAAATCCTAATTTATACCATATACAAAAATGAACTCACTGTGGCTCAAAG
>CAUYRT010047780.1:0-76607 GCA_963574885.1 Lepilemur ruficaudatus
TGAGCAAGAGCGAGACCCTGTCTCTATTAAAAATAGAAAGAAATTAATTGGCCAAATAAGAGTATATAGAAAAAATTAGCCGGGCATGGTGGCGCATGCCTGTAGTCCCAGCTACTCGGGAGGCTGAGGCAGGAGGATTGCTTGAGCCCAGGAGTTTGAGGTTGCTGTGAGCTAGGCTGACGCCACGGCACTCTAGCCCCTGCAACAAAGTTAGACTCTGTCTCAAAAAAAAAAAAAAAAAAAAAAAAATTAACTAGGGATAGTACATGATTAAGCATGTAATTGTGTTGGAAATGCAATTGCACATTTAAGCAAATTCTCCCAAGTTTATGAAGTTGTTTCTGTGCTCCTATAATCCTTTCAATTGCTCCTTGATCTTCCTATTTAAACTATTTGTCTACATCCTCATGAATGCAGTGGAGGCTTCTAATTAAGTACATAGTGTCGGATTTATTTACACCTATCGCCTAAGCCTCAAAACCAAGTCACAGCAGGATCCGGGGAAGCAGTTACATCTCAGAGAATAAAATACCATTACAGAATTTATCTCAGTGTTTGCACTTAGTGTCTAGAAATCAAGTACTGAAAGGAACATAAAAGTAAGTGTGTGTGCTTTGAGTAAGTCTTGGAGCCTAGTTACTTTTTTTCTGGCATTAAGAGCCTTATTAGAATTAATTCAATGAAAAAATATTTTTCAATATATTCCAGGCAGTTTTTCATTGATGGAAAATTGTGATGGAAAATTGGTTATAATTTAAAGCCAAGTGATAACAAAATCAAATTATAAGATAGAGTATTGAAAATACAGAACATCAAAGAGGGTAAGTATTTATTCATTTGTTCATCCATTTATTGATTCAAATATCCTCTTCACATTTCTAGGTGCTGGCACTGGTTTAAGCAAAACATTAGAGATTTAGCACTGAAAAAAACATGTATTAATAAATCCCTACCCTCCTGGACATTACATTACACTATAAAGGAATGAAACGGAGAAATGGTTAGCGGGAACTTTGGTGTCAAGTGACTATTGATAATCTCATTGGACCTTAATAAAAATTCCAGGGTCTCTGAGGAATATACGTGATTTCATAAGAAGGACAGTCTCATCTTGCTGGGAAGCCTCAGTTAATTAAAGATGACTCCTTAGCTGGGTTGAGTGGGGAGCACTGAACAGGACATGGAGGTGGTTCGTGAGAGACTAGTTAGATTGCTTGGTGAGAGGCCGGAGTTGTTGTGTCAGTAGTTCCAATGGTTATTCAAGAGGAACCAAGCAAAGTGACGAGATGAGCCAACTGTTGAGGTAGGGTCCATGTGGTCTGTACAGGAGGGAAGAGGACAGGACTTTCTCTGTCCTGTGGGCCTTCTGACTAAAGAGACAATCTGATTGAAGAAGAAATAGTCACTGTCCTAAGTGGGGAGGCAGTGAGTTCTGCTGGCTGTGGTTTCACTTTGTTTGCCTGTCTCTGTCCCTTTCCCTGTCCCTCTCTTCCCCTCCCCTCCTTCCTTTCCTACTTCATTTTGGTAGAACACCTCCTGTAAGCTTCTTAAAGGGTGGGAACTGATTACTTTCTTAGTCTTTGTGTGTCAGAAATGTTTCCCATTGCACGTGACGGAATGCCTGACTAACGGCAGCTTAAACAGAGATGCACTTTGTTTTCCACATTACACAAAGCCTGAAGTGGGCAGTTCAGCTGTTCAACAGTGCAGTGAAGGACTCTGGCTCTTTCTGTCCTTGTCCTTCACCATCTTTAACATGTTGGATATTTTTTGTCTTCTGGCTCGTCAGTTGGTGGTGGTAAGAGGGCCAGCATCATATCCTTACATGACATTCTAATGTTCTAACATGGAAGAAAAGGTCCAGGTGCAAAAAGCTTTCTCTTCAGAAGCCTCTGTCCTTTCTGTCCTTTTTTATTTCCAGACAAACAAGATGTTTGCCCAGAATTGTCCAAATAGCTTTTTGTTCACAGCTCATTGGCCAGAATTGGGTTATACAGCCATCCCTAGCTGCAACATGGTGGGGCCAGGGTCCCTCCCCTGAAATCAAGGAATCTTCACCCACCACCTGAACAGAAAACTAGGGTCCTATTAGCAGGAAGAAAGGCATCAAATGGTTTTCGAGGAGGCCAGAGATAACACCCATCATGTCTTGAACATCTGAAAATGTCTTTATCCTTCCCTAATATTTGAATGATAGTTTGGTTGAGTATATAATTTTTGGTTGGAAATTTCTCTTTCAAAATGGGGAAGGTGGCCAGGAGTGGTGGGTCATGCCTGTAGTCCGAGCACTTTGGGAGGCTGAGGCAGAAGGATTCCTTGAGGCCAGGAGTTTGAGACCAGCCTAAGCAACATAGTGAGATCCCATCTCTGAAAAAAAAAAAAAAAATTAGCTGGGCATGGGGACACATAACTTTAGTCCCAGCTACTTGGGAGGCTGAGGCGGGAGGATCACTTGAGCCCAGAAGTTGGAGATTACGGTGAGCTATGGCCACTGCACTTTAGCCTGGGTGACAGAGTGAGACCAAATAAATAAATAAATAAATAAAAGCGTGGAAGGGATTTCTACATTCCCTGCGAGGTTCTCATGTTGTGATAGAAACTTAATCCATTCTGATCCCCTCCTTTTTTAGTAGATTAACTTCTTTTATTCTCTTAAAGATTTAGGGTCTTCTATTTATCCCTGATGTTCTTAATTCCAAAAGCAGTGACTTAATGTGGGTTGTCTTTTGCTTGTTAGGTAGGACACTTAGTGGGCCCCTATAACCTGGCAATTGTGTCTTTCACTTCTGGGAACTTTTCCCGAATCATTTCCTTCATGATTTGCTCCCGTTGTGTGTGTTCTTTCTGGAACTTGTGTTGTTCAGACGTAGGAGATCTTGCATTGGTCCTCTCGTCTTCCTGTCCTTTCTACCCTGTTTTCCATCTCCTTGTCATTGGTTCTGTTTTGCGGATGATTTCCTTAATTTATCTTACAACTTCTCTATTGAATATTTCATTTCAGCTTTTAGATGTTCAATTTCCATATAAATTGTTCTCTGAATTTTTAAAACGCCATCCTGTTCCAGTTCAACGAACGCAAACTCTCGTATCTTTCTGCAGATTTTGATGGCAGTTTCTCGCTGTTTGTCTCTGCTTCTCTTTAGCTCCCCTTCCCTGTTTATTCCTGTTTGTTTCAGTCTCTCATTCAGGACAGGAGCTTTCTTGGGGTGTTTGGGGACCTCTGTCTGACTGGTCCTATTTAAGGACAGAGCTCTGAGCACCTGATGTCACTGCTTTGGGAGCACAGGTGGGGCTGGCCGGCCCGAGGGTCTCTCTGGGGAGACCTGACTGGGCTGCTTCCTTGGGGAACCCCCACGGTCTTGGTCTGGAGGTCATTGCTCTGTCTGGGGGTGTAAGACTCAGCTTTCTGGAGGCTGAGCTGGGGAAGGGGGTGGCGGGAGTGATGTTTCGCATTTCAGGATGTAGAATTTTACAGAATCCCTGTTTTCAGGATGCGGAGGCAGGGAGGAGTCTGGGAGGGGCCCACTACTTCCCCTCTAAACCCCCAGTGAACCCTATTGTAGTGAGTCTCGCCTGTACCCCCACCCTCAGAGATCCCTGTGCCTTGAATTCCCGGATCCTTTCAGGGTTCCATGGTACAGATCAGGTGGGCCTTGTCTTCTCCCACTGCCAGCTGAGGTTTCAACCTTCTCTGGTCTGTTAAGTCTCTTACCCCACAGCTTCCAAATTTTGTTAGGGACGTTGGTTCTCCTTTTCTTTTCATACTTGTAAATGTAAGCCTTATTTTTTAAAAATACCATTTTTGAAATTTTAGAAAAATTTTCAAGAGAAAGTGAGGGAAAATAAATGATTATTTCATCACATTTGACTGGAAGATTTATCATTTATATATATATATACACACACACATATATAAACCACTTTATTAAAGATATACAGATAGAAGACTGTGAATAGCAAGTTGTTAGGCTCAAGATACTATACACTAAAGATTTTTTTTTTAGAAATACATAGGTAAATGCAGTTTCATGTCTTTATCTTTAATCTATAATTTTTCTCATGTTGGTTCCCTCTAACTGTAATCTTAAAAAAACTTTCCTAAGAATGTTCCTTCTCAATTTACTATATTTTCATAAAAATAAATTTGAAAATATCTGCCTTCATAGAATACCCTATTGTATGCTGAAAAAAGGAAAAAAAAGGCACAGGATATATATTTTATTGCATGTTGTTTTTTGAATCCAGTGTTTATAGCTTAGCATGAGAGGAATTCAGCCCATTTACTTTGGCACATAACGTCAAGTGCTCCGTATTCTTGTTAGTTGTTGCTTTCTCCTTGCATTTGTGCAATTTCTCTATGTGATTTTAGGCAATTCATTTAAAAATCTGAATCAGAGTTTAACTAATCTCTCTATTCAAAAAATATTTGCTGTTGCATAAGATTTTAGATTGTGTTCCTTTGAGGCCAAGCCTGTCTGGATGCAAAGTTAGGCACCTTTCTTTACTCCGAAGCTGCTGCTGCTTCCTCTTCGGAAGGGCCTGGTGTTACTGCTTCTATGGCGTGAGGCCCAGTGTGGGATCACCTGAGCCCAGAGAGGGCAGAGGAGGTGAAGGTGGAGGGGGAGAAGGATTGCTAATGTGCATTGTTATTCTTTTCCAATTCACAGTGCTACATTTTTTACCTGGATTATTTTATTTAATCCTTTTAAGAACTCCCAGAGGTAGGAATTTTTATTACCATTTTGCAGGTAAAGATATGGTCTTCAAATTTCATTTTTTCTGTTTCCAAAATACACCCTCTTATTACCTGCCCAGTGATCCTGGGATCCCAGGGGAGGCTAACAGGAGGGGCAAAGGAACACTTGCAAGACAGCTTAGGGTAGCAAGAGCTTGGACTTTGGCCCCAGACTTATCTTGGTTTGAATTCCAGGGCTGCTACTCACCGGCTTTGTTCACACTTGCAAGTTATGCAAACATTGTGGGCATTCACTGGTTTCATTATCTGTAAAATGTGTACAATAATATCATGAGATTAAGGCATGTAGAGTAGCTAGCCTAGTACCATGGTGGATGATAAATATTAGTTTCTTTCTTCTCCCCTTCTTCAACTGGAAATGATAGAGGTGAATTGGAGCTTGAACCTGCCTTGAGGAAGGAGGAGATGGAGAAGAAAGCCCTGTGTAGGAGGAAGTGCTCTGCAGAGCACAGCTCACTCCGTGCTAGAGAGTTACCATGTGCAGCCTGGTCCCATCCTGAGTTCCTGGTTCATGGCTGAAAAAGAACATAGGGTGCTTTAATAAAAGGCTGATTACTAGGCAGTGCCATTCAAGAGCTCCCTGACCCAGCCCCAGGGATGCTTGTTACCCAGTTTCTTGAAATAGAGAACCTATACAGACTGAACAAGCAGGGCTGGAGGTGTGGGTGAGGCCACCCTCCAAGGGTGGCCACGAGAGTCCAACAGGGGAGACACCCACCAAGGACAGGAATAGACCTGCAGGGCTGAGAAGCCTCAAGGCCCAGAAAGGAAGGGAAGGCTCTGGCATAATTTGGAGCCCTGGAACATTCCTCAGGGGGATCTCGAAGTGAGTTCCAGTTTGATTAGTTCAACATGTATTCCTTGAGGACACACTCTTGGGCTGGAGGTGCTGGGAACGGGGGTGGGAGGGTGTCAGGGGCAGGGCTATGGAGCTGAACGCCTGGATTGGAATCCCCCTCAGGAGCATGTCGGCTCAGGCCAATTATTTAACCTCTGTCCTCTGATATCCTGACTTGTAAGGTGGGGAGAATAATTACTCCAGAAAGTGTTATAGTGAAGATTAAATGATAATACATACAAGGTTTTTTGAACAGTGCTTGCCCACATACACAATGCTCAGTAAATTTTAGCTATTTTTATGTGCCAGATGGGGCCAGATCAGAAACTTAAAGACCAATACGTCTCAGGGACCTCATCTCTGGCCACTGGTGGCGTCTGGATATCCTTGTCAAGATAAGAATAGTATTGAGTAGGTCCCAGTTTCCAACTCTGCCTTATCGGATGGTGTCTGAAGAGCTCAAGTTATATACCATAGTCTCAAGTTAGGATCTTTCTTCTCTGGTCCCTCACTGGCCTTTATGCTGTTTTCTTGGGGACAGAGACCACAAGGTAATGGAGGAACCCCAGCCTGAGAGTCAAGCTTGGGCACAGCCCTGGACTTGGACAAGCTGTGTTGGTGACCCTTTCAAGCCTGTGAACTTGGGTGGAAATTTTGAAGTTACAAATTTGAAGTAGCTGCAAAAGTGCCCAGGGGAACACTTAATCCAATCCCCAACCTTTGCATTTGAGGACCCTAAGAGCTAGTGAGGGTCAGTGACTTGACTATTCAAATCAAAGACAAGGCTAGAACCCAGGTCTCCAGTTCTCATCACAGGCTCCTGGGATTTTGAATAGAAAAGGCCCCCGGACAGCACATGGTCCGAAACTTACTGACTTTATAGATAATGACACTGAAGTCCAATGAGCAGATTCCCTTATCTATTAAGTTATATTTGAAAAGGTGTCAACAAAATATACTTACTGAATGAATGAAAGAATGGAGTTCCTAAGAATGGCCCTGGTGCATGAAGAACATTTTCCTATGCGATACCATTAATTTTCTTCAGATCACAGGTAAAAAAGGTTCTTACGAGCAGCTATTACTCAAAATGAACACTGGAGGTCTCCATTGCCATGTCATGGGCTAAAATGACCTTGGTTATTCTTGAAAGTCGTCTGCACTTAACTCTCATAGGACTGTTAGAATCTAGTCTTTAAAGTCCAGGACAGAAACAGAAAATGTTTATGTACTGCTTTGGAAAATTCATTTAGATGTCCAACTCCAAATATTCAAACTTTCATTTTGTGTAGGTTTGTATAAGTATAGGTTTTATGCAAGAGAACTATCTAGGCAAATGTTCGATGATTACTAAATGGGAGAAGTGAAAAATGTGGGACACTCCCAATAACCACCTCCCCAAAATATGACTTCCTGTGTTGCAGAGGGAGGCTTGGGTAAGCAAACAGCCTGCTGCCAAGGCCTGGGAGAGGTGACAGTCTTTGGAAAAGGATTCAAAGAGAAGAGACTGGGGGAGTGTGGAACAGGGCTCTGTTCACAAATTATTTAATGATGAGAACTAATGAGATTCCAATGCCATTCTGCACAGTAAGCTAAAAGAAAGAGGTTCTTTTTCTAATTAAATCCCAGCTCTTGGTCAGAGCCCACCAGTCCTGCCTTACCTGGGACCAGGATCTTCTTATACCACCTGCTCCTGCTTTTATTCAGCTCCTCAGGCGCTCACCTGTCCTCCCTCCCATACCCTTCACCTGGCTGGTACACGTTCAAGCTTCAGGTTAAATGTCTCTTCCCAGAATTCCCCCATCTAAGTAAATTCCCCATTTTTCTCTATCACTGGCCCCTCGTTTTATCCATCATAGAACTTAGCCAATCTCCAATTATATTATGTTTTTGTGTGTATGGGTTTATTATTGGTCCCTCCACTAGATTATAAACTCACCCAGGGCAGGAGAACCATCTGTTTCATTTTCTGGTGTGTATGTACCTAGCACAGTGCCCCGCACTTGGGCACTTAATTTAGAATTGCTGAATTGGGCTTAATAATGAAATATATAATGGGAAATGGATGAGGTGCTTGTGAATAAGGAAAGTGGCTCTAGGAGTCTGTAATCATTTAATGGTTATTAATAAATTAATTGAGAATTAATACAAGTTTTCCAGTCCTTTGTGCTAGAAAGTGAGGTATAGCCTCTGCCTTGAATCTGCTATTCTCCGCCTAGGCAGCCCTCGGGTTCACTTCTTATCAGGGAACTGACTCGTTATGTGTTTGGAACTGAGTGAACTGAAAAATAATTCACTCTGGAGCCTGTGGAACGTGTTGTCTGAGGTAGAGAGGGAAAGTCAGAACTCTACCTCCTCTATTGGTCCCGGGGCAGTCCAAGTAAGATCTTTGTGTTTGCTTGGGACAGTAGTTCACAAACTCTGATATCATCAACAAGAACAGTGTACATTTCCTAAGCACTTACTAGGTACCAGACACCATGTTATTACCAGACAATAATAACACTTTTTAGGTGTTATTATTGTGGTTAATTCTTACAACAAAACTATGAGTTGGGTACTAATGTTATCTCCCTTTACAGATGAGGAAACTGAGGCACAGAGAGGTTAAGTCATTAGTTCAAGGTTGCACAGCTAATATGCGATAAGGCAGGACTAAAACTGAAGCCTTGTAGTACAGTCGGAGCTCACAGCCACCTCACTATACATTTGAACAGGTTTCCTGCATCAGCATTTCTCAGGCCTGTGGGGCTGGGCATGCTCGCTCTAGCATATCCCTCGGTGATGCTGTGTGCACAAAGCCTGAGGTGCCTGGCCACAATGAGAGGGGACCGGCATCCTCATGGCTTCCCAAGGCCATAGCAGGACTTGGCTTGCGGGTGTTTGAGTTCTCCCTTCTAATCAGTGGTACCCTGGCCTGTGTCCAGGGTGGCAACCCCATAGCTCAGGCTGGAGGAAGAGGTATGAACATGGCCTGCTGGACAGGGGACCCTCTTCAGAATTTTGCCCACAAACATCGAAAGGTTGGGGTGAAAGCCATACAGCCAAATGGGCTGGGAATGCAGAGGACAAGAATAAAGGAAAGCTCTACGTCTGGGTAAAACCCGTGCTAGAGGGCTGCAAGGTAACAGCAGTGGAAAGACAATAGTCCAGGTAACCCAAATTTGAATCCCAGGCTGTCTGCATTTTACTCGGGAGAAGTGTAACAGGTTGTTTAACTGTCCTGAGTCTGCGTTTTCTCATGGATAAAAGAGAGAGAACGTTTACAGAACACCTGGAACAATCTCAGTACTTTCTAAAATGTGGGACAAGAGAGGAGAGAGGTGTGAAGGAGAAGAATGTGGTTTAAGAAAATAGATAAAGGGGGGATGCTGAATGAATTCTTGGCAATTGCTTGCTTCACCCACATCTTAAAACACTAGGTCAAAAGGTTAGAATGTTTGATTTAAAGATAAGATTTACAGCCAGTACCTATTACCCATTAACACTCTTTTTAGACCCGTGCTATAAAAGACCAACCTGTAACTAGATGCTTATGATGACATAATGTTGTGTCACAAGGACAAAAATTAGAAGACAATGTACCTGATTGCTTTTCACAGAAGGGAAAGTATTTTTTCACACAAATTTCTGAATGTTGGAGATGGCCTGCTGGCATTTTCTCAAGTCACAGTTAATCTCCACCTTTGCAGAGCCACCGAACGCCAGTACGCTTTCATATTACTTGCTGTGCAGAATTGCATGCTGTGTGATCTCCCGAACTCTGCTCGTGTGTGCAGATTTCGATTCTGCTTGTTTGTTGGGTTCCATGTGAAATGCAAGTGTGGCTTGCACTGCTGGTGACATCCCATGACTTCCCGCTCAGCTCTGCCATTGCTTTTAGACATGTTTTTAAGAAGGCACATCTTAACATGCTTTGGAAATGGTATTTTGATTAGTGAGTATGTAAAGCAGCTTTTTTGTGAAGTTAATACTAATTAAAATTTACTACTGCTAGTACTAACAGCTGTAATTATTGAGTACTGATGATTTAATCCTGCTAGCATCTTTAGGCAGCATACGAATTATTATCTTCACTTTATAGATGAGGAAACTGGGATACAATGAGGTTAATAAGCATTTTGCCCAAAGCCACTTGGCTGGTAAGACATGCAGCTGGACCAGCACTCAGACACTGCTCTCCTCCCGGAAGACAATGCCAGGGCTCAGCACAGGCCTGTGGATCCTCATCACTCTGGGCAGGTGTCAGCTCTCAACCCCTTCCTGTTCCAACTCACTTGAGGAAAGGTGACTCTGACTGTTCTCCCACCCCCAACACCCATGCTCTGGATTTTGAGTCACTGGCCTTGAGGTTCAGTCCCCCGCCCAATAATATATATTTATCTAGCGACTCTGCATTTATGCTCAGCCTACACATGGCCTCAGGATCACATGGGGAATTCATCTAAAAGCTGAAAAACCCAAGATTGCTTCTCATCAGGAGCACCAGGGCTAATGATTCTCTGGTGATGTTGAAATTTAAATATCAGCTAATGAGTTCAGCACATTGGCCAAGGGGCTGGCATGTATGATACACGGTGGTATTAAGGTTCAGACCTTTCACGCATGGAACTATCTCCTCCAACACAGCCCTTGATCTGGCCCCAAACATCACTTCTACATATTGGGCGACTCATCAATATCACCTACAACTCCTGCTGTTTTAGGCCACTGCATGTGCCCAGCAGCCCCAAGAACTTCCTGGAGCGTGGGAATTGTTTGAGCATTCAGAATTCCAGAGTAGGATGGATGTGGGTGGTGAGGAAATGGTAGCAAAAGTCAGACAAGAGTGGGATGCGGCAGTCAGGAATGATGCCGGAGTGGGGAAGGCAAGTCCGCCAAAACTGACTGTAGGATTGAGTCAAAGGCTGGTCCTCACCTCACACGCTCTGATTACTTCAATGGCTCTAAGTCTCACCCCACATCCATTACCCAGACATACACTGCATTTTTAACTGTGACTGTAACTGCAAGCTGACATCGAAGGTGCATCTGCGGGTCACCTCTTTTTTCTTTTTGGTGTAGCCCTGATAACCATCGGCATGCTTTGGTGAAATGCTTTGTGTTCAACAAGACTAACCAGATGAGACACTCAGGAGCTGCTCCCCCTGGTGCACTTATCTTTAGGTTAGTTAGCCTTTAACCAGATCACCATTATGCCTGGGCTCTGGTCTTAAAGGCTCTGCTGTTCTCTTCCTGACAAATCTTGTTTGATGAAGGCCAAGTAAATCATGTCTCTTTACAGATTCCAAAGATTATTGTTAAGAATTCAGTAACTATCGGGAAGGATTTTACATAATCACAGAGCAAAAAATGCCCTCTTTGCCTTTGAACAAGCACCATTTTTGTTTTTAAAAGAGAATCTATCATCTAGAGTATGATAAAAGAACAATTTGAATTCACAGTATTAATTAGTGTATGTAGGTAATCTGGATTAAGATAACATTAAACCTCTCAGGCAGAAATGAAGGTAACTCTAGGGATGTTTGTCTCATTCTTTAATAATTTCACATTCTCACAGACCTGCTCTGTCTGCGAGAATCCTTCAGGATGTCAAGAAACGACAGGCCAGACCACTCTTGGTGATATGTCTGTAGCTATGTTTTTTTTATTTTTTAATTTTTTCTAGTGAATTTGTGGTCTCTAAAGATAATGGACAAAATTAACTTATGGAGGGACTGATGGGGCTTGGCCATCCAGGCCATTCCCTGAAGAGAGAAGGACCTACTCAATGCATCCTCCATAGACAACATCCCCTGGTGACCACACCTGCAGCATCTGACTCGCTGGCTGTTGCACCTTCCTCGGGGATCTATCTGCCTCGCACCATGGCTCTGGCTCTGGGACTCAGACCCCTCTTTCCACCAATCCTGACTACATGGAAAGTGCATTGTAAACATGCTCATGTAGAAATGGAAACAACTTGAGAGTCTGTGTACTGCCTTCCCAGGTGATTAATTTCAGCAAGCGATACAAGCCATAACCTAAAGGAACTGAATCTTTGAGGAATTTTTGCTTCCACTGGGGATGCACACATGTACGTGTCTATGAATTTCTTGGCTAGATTACCAGTTCCTTCTCAAAATCTCAAAAATACATCAGAAGTCCTGCTCAACTGGGCACTGAGCTGTTTGAACAGTTCATTCTGGCATTATGTCCCTATGCCTCACAGCTAAATGCCTTCTCCCCTTAGTCTCCTTCAGGCACAGCTTTGTTCTAGCCACACTCTACTAAGTCCTTGCCTGGCACCCCCTCCCATGTCCTCATCTTGACTCAAAATCCTGTGATATCTCTTCCTTGTCTATATTATTTGACTGGCATAAGTGCTCTTGAAAGATTGGTCCAAACCAACAATAGCAGCTTTAAGACACCCACTCTCCTAACTTATGCCACTTTCCGGCTGAACTAGGTGGAGAGCAGGAAGACAAGAGCTGTCCAAAGACTGAGCCTGGGTGTGGCAGTGGGCAGGGGTTTGGAAGATGAGGGGAATTCAGCAAAGGCAAGAGGACATGCCCAGTGAGGTAGAAGGAGAGCCCCAACATGGGTACCGTGGAGGCCAAGGAAACAGCATTTCCTGGATGGTGGTCAGAGGCTGCTGGTGGGTGGAGTGAGATGAAGGCTGAGTGTTGCCTGTTGGCTTGAGCAGTGTGAGTTCATTGGTTACCTCATTGGTGATGTCCTTGATGGTCTCAGTGATGGTCTAGTGGAGTGGTGGGGGCAAACGCCTAATGGGAGTGGGTTCAAAAGAATGCAGGATGTGAGCATACAAACATAATCATGGGTAGCTATTTGTGACATTACTACTGGGGGCAGCAGATGAGCCAAATGTGTAATCATGGATGGAACCTAAGTGTTCGGACCAAGGAGTGGGGACTGAATACAGAAGCAGACACTGCATGGCAGGATCCAGTATCCAATAAGATTGAGCCCTGGGATCACTCATGGCAGGATCTAGTCAGAGCATGTCCCCTGGCATTGCTCCCTTGCAATATCCAATCAGACCATGCCTAATTACCCTCAACTATACAACCTGCCCCAACCCCCAGCTCTGGGAGACAGATCTGAGTTTGACTTCTGCCTCCTTGTGTTGTCACGTGACAATAAACCTGGTGCTTTGGTGATTGGCTTTCCATCATGCGTGGGCAAACAAACATATTGATAGTTCAGTTTCAGTTACAAAGGCTTGGTCTATGCTTCCAGGATGGTGCCTTGTCACTGCATCCTCTGCAGGGGACAAAAGTTGTGCCTTCACGTGGCAGAAGGGATGGAAAAAATATAGGGGCCAAGCTAGTTCCCTCTAGTCCTTTATAACATACTAATTCATTCACGAGGGCAGAGCTCTTGGGACTCAATCGTTTTCCCAAAGGTCCCACCTCTTAAAACTACCACAAGAAGGATTAAGTTTCAACATAAATTTTGGAGGGAACACATTCAAACCACAGCAGTAGGGTTTCAGTTTTTGTTTTAAAAGTTAAATCTCTTTGTCTCTCCTCTTCTATCTCTATAGAATACAAACCTGAAAGGAAATATACCAAATTTAACAGTGCTTCTGTCTTTTTCTTTTCTTTTCTTTTTTTCTTTTTTAAGACAGAATCTCGCTCTGTTGCCCAGGTTAGAGTACCATGGCATCAGCCTAGCTCACAGAAACCTCAAGCTCCTGGGCTCTAGCGGTCCTCCTGCCTCAGCCTCCAGGGTAGCTGGGACTACAAGCATACACCACCATGACCAGCTAATTTTTTCTCTTTTTAGTAGAGACAGGGTCTCACTCTTACTCAGGCTGGTCTTGAACTCTGAGCTCAAGTGATCCTCCTGCCTTGGCCACCCAGAGTGCTAGGATTACAGGCGTGAGCCACCTTGCTGGCCAACAGTGGTTGTTTCTTGACAGTAGAATTAGAGTGAGGATTTAGAACACTTTTCTATATTTTCCAAATCCTCAATGAACCTATATTATTTTGTAATTAAAAATTTCCTGAAATAGTCTTTAGAAATATATTGGGGAGAGTTATTTAATTTGGAATAAAAATGCCCTGTTTTCAAAAGTAAAGGGAGTTTCTAAAGAACCTAAGTCCTCAAAGTAAAAGTTTCACCATGACAAGATGAATTCCTAGACACCGCAGAAGGGATTACTGGAGAGGTTGATTATTTAAGACATTAATAAGACCAGGTTTCAATTAATGCATGGGAAGGCATTGCATAAGCTGACGTTGAAGTTGGCATTTCCTTTGCTTCTTTTATTTTTTTAAACTTGTAGCTTTTCTCTCTCATAGTTTCTAGAACGTTAGTATTTTGGTTTATGGACTTTTATCATTTTACTTTATTATAATGTCCCCAATTTGCTCTTCTCCCTTGCTGTGGACTCGATGGTGGCCTTTACTGCATTCTCTCTGCATCTTCGGTTAATATTTAATTATAGAATAATCTGAGAAGTGAAACTGCTAAATCAAGTTAACCAAATGCCAGGTTACTGTATTGTGAATAAATGTGCACACACTGAATCACGTGCACCAACTCCGAGATGACCTAATTTGAAACACTCTGCACCCAGTTTCTTCCTAGGACTGCAGATTTTGAATCTAAAAGCTCCTTATGACCTGACCAGGGAACTTCTCTTTGCAGTGGAACATCTTGAGCTCCAGGGTACTCTGGGTCCTCCCGGGGGTTGGCCTGACTGTTGGTGGACCTAACTGGAGTCAGGAGTTTGAAAGGGAGCAAAGATGGGGTGGAGAAGTCAAGACTCCAAAATGCAAGGTATTCCTCTGAGACAAATGGGAGACCAAATAAACACTGCTTAACTTCCCATTGTTGTGTCCTGAGTGGGCCGTCCAGGGATGGGGTTTCAAGGGGAATCAGCTTAAGTCTTGGCGCCTTGATTCCACGCTTATCTCTGCCTCTTAGTAGCTACCTGAGCCTGCTTTGGCCTTGCCGCCTCTGAGCCTCAGGCTCTCATCTGTACAATGGCCATGGTGGCCCCACTTACAGACTGTCTTGAGGGCAGCTAAGATAACCTGTGAAGTGTCCAGCCCACTGAAAACCTCCCTCTTAGGGTGATTTGGGGTATGGTGTGAGAATCTGGAGGGAAGAATACTAGATGGCACAAGCCCAGGAGAGCATCCACTGCCCATCTCAGCAAGGTCAGGAGGGAAGGCAAAGGACTCCAGCTGTTTTTAAGTTAATCTTTTCTCTTCCTCAAATCAGACCCACTCCAACATGGGCCACACAGTAAGGGAACTTTTTCCTGCTTTAACCTTTTCTTAACTGTTAGGGTAAGAACATTGACATCTCTTCAGCCTTATAATTCACTTTTAGAGGTCGGGTGTAGCGCCTCACGCCTGTAATCTTAGTACTCTGGGAGGCTGAGGTGGGAGGATTGGTTGAGCTCAGGAGGTCGAGACTAGCCTGAGCAAGAGAGAGACCCCATCTGTACTGAAAATAGAAAAAATTAGCCAGGCATGGTGGCACATGCCTGTAGCCCCAGCTACTCAGGAGGCTGAGCAGGAGGATTGCTTGAGCCCAGGAGTTTGAGGTTTCCGTGAGCTAGGCTGACGCCACGGCACTCTAACCTGGGCAACAGAGCGAGACTCTGTCTCAAAAAAAAAAAAAAAATCACTTTTAGAAATCCCATCTCTTTTCCACAGGTGATAAAACCCTTACAGCAGACAGCGCTGGGTACTTTTCATAGGATCAATCACGTCGGTGGCACAGAGGCTTTCTTCGGAGTCTTTCCAGAAGGATAACTCTTTTTTTTCCGTGACACCACTGGTCTCACATCCAGGTCTCCTGTCACCTCCTGGGGGGCAGTCCTCCCTGACCACTCAGCTAAATTTTAATGTAGCTTCCCTGTGTCTATCCCAGCAACCCGAGCGTCTCCTTCTTACCACTCATTTTATTTTGTCATAATTTGTTTACTTTATAATGTGTTATCCTACACTGTAAGCTCCAGGAGAAAGATGACCTGTTTGTTCCCAGCTGGGTCCCCAGGCTCCTCCCGTAGGGCCTGTGGCATGGAGTAAATACTGATAAATATTTGCTGCAGGAATGCGCGGGGCGGATGGAGCTCTCCTTACTTCCAATCACCTGAGCTGGCCCACAGCCCTCGGAAGGTGCACTACAGATGCTGGGAAGGACTTTCACCGATCTGGAGTTTCAGGGACTGCCAAGGCAACGGTTCTTAACACTTTTACTGTCACAGATCTCTTTAGGCATTTGATAAAACCAATAGATTCTCTTTCCCCAACGAACATAAATATGCACTCAAAACTCTGCTTATCGTTTAGGGGTTCGGAGACTCCTAACGCCCTAGGTAAAAACCCTAGATTTAAGAAAAACCAAGGGGAGGAGAAGCAATCTCGGACGCCACACAGTCTTCGGAGAGGCCTCTTGAAAGGGGGCTTGCTTAAAATGACCTTTACCTTGGCTGCAGAGGTTTTTTTTTTTTTTATTTTTTTAAAATTTTTTCAAGTGAGATGGGTGGGGGGAGGTAGGGGTAAGAAATCTCTTCTAATTCCAGCTCTGCCTACAGCTCAAGCAATCCTTGCCAGGTCTGATAAACGTTTGTCGGATGAATGAAGGACACATTGGCGCGGCGGAATCAGGAAAGCGGCGCTCGCGGAGCTGCGGGAGCAGGAGTTTGCTAGTGGGCAGCCCGCCCGCTCCAGGCCCACCTGCGCCAGGCTGCAGAGCCGCCGCGTGACACACAGGTGCCTTCGCACCAGGTGCCCCGGGGCTGGGCGGGGGGCGCGGCGGCCACCGGGGGGGCAGGAGAGAGGGGAAGGCGGGAGGGGAAGAGAGGCAGCGGAGGGCAGAGGAGGGACAGCGGAGGGCAGAGGAGGGACAGCGGGCACGGGCGGGGCGGGGCGGGGGGAGCCGGCGGGGCGGAGTCTGCAAACTTTCAGTTCGAGGGCATTGTGGGAAGCAGCCATGGTCTGAGGCGGGCGCCTCACCTGTCAGCCGCGCCGCCTCCTGCGCTCGGCCCTCGCCCTCGCGTCCTCCGCGCTCGCCGCTCGCGGGGCTGGCGCGGCGGCGGCCGGGCCACCATGGTGAGTGCGGGCAGCGCGGGGCAGCCGGGCCCGGCGCGATCGCGGAGGCACCTGCGGCGCAGCCGCCGGGCGCGCGGCCGGGTGGGGGTGTGGGCCGCGCCCCGCCGGGTCCCCGAGCCGCTCGTGTCGGTGGCCCCGCCGCTCTGGACCCTGCGGGCCCGGGCGGACGCCTGCCCGGAGTCCCCGCGGCAGCCCGGCGCGCGGCTTCATTCATTCGGTCCACTTTTGCCTAGCGCTTAGTCTGTGCCGGGCACGGTGCCACTCGCTGGGGATGCCTCGGGGGACCAGGTGGAGCCCCCTGCGCTAAGGGAGCTTAGACTCCGGGAGGAGGATGCGGAGGGAGGGAAACGTGCAACGTGCGAGTAAAATGAAGATAACTTTCGAGAGTAAGCAGCGCTCTGACGTATCAGATACAGCCGGCGAAGAGGCAACTTTTGATTCAGGGAAGGCATCTTTGAAGAGGTGACATTTTAGCCGCTGGGGGTCCAGGGCGGGGGGTGGGGGGCGCTACAGATGTATCAGCGACAGAAAAGGGGAGAGAAGAAGCCCTTGTATTTGTAGCAGGAGAGGTGTGTGGGGGCCAGATGAGGCAGGTCCTTATAGACCAGAGTAAGGAGTTCGTTTTTTGTTTCAAATGAGTGGGGAAACCTTGGGAACGTTTTAGCGAGAAAACCGACCTTATCAATTCTGCACTTTTAAAAGATCCGTTTGGCTGTTGGTGGAGAATGGACTGGGTCGTGTATGTGGGAGGGTCTAGGTGGAAGCTGGGAGACCAGCTGCAGTGCTGCACTGGCCTGAACTTGGGTGGAAGCAATAGCTCAGGTTCCTCTTGCTCTTACCGGCTGTTTAGGGTCAGCGTTTTAATAGTACAGTGGCGTGAACTGCACCAATCCCACTTCCCCAGGTGAACTTACTTCCCACATCCGCAGAAGATAAGTGACCCGCACTCTGTGGGTTCAAGTGGCTCCCAGCAGGCAGGAGCAGGTGGGACACGGGGTTAAGAACGATGATTGACAAGGAGAACTGTGGAGTGCTCAGCACCGGGACAGGAAGACCACCGATGCTGGTTCCTAGTAGAGGCTGGGCTGCATACACTAGAGGCGTCACTTTTGTTTGTTGAGAATTCCTTGTAAATATGGCATGATGCAAAAAGGATGCTGTAAATAATGGAGCAGCTCTCTTGGCTTGCTCAAGTTTCCCAAGGAACAAGGTGACGGTGTGCGCAGCCCGTCGATGTCATTTGCCTAATGGAGGATGGAATAAGGCCATCCTTATTTCATCCTGCGTTTCTGAGTCGTCAAAGGCTGCTTTCATCCTGTGGGCCAGGACAAGGTCTGTAAGGAAAAGCGCTCTAGATAGCACCCACTGTGGAGTTTTAGTTTTTCCTACTGGTATTACATGACGAATTGATCAGAAGTGTGGGAATTTCTCCAGCTTTTCTACAAGGCTTGCACAATGGAGAATATTAATGTTATTGAGCACTTGTGATAAGCCAAGCAGGATGTCCAACTCTTTACATTCATAATTTCATTCAATTCTTGCAACAACCAAATGAGGGTAGGTATTATGCTCCTTGCTTTTTACTTGCTCTGAGCTATGCTAGCAGGGCGTCCTGGGACAATTCCTTGACCTACGTCTCACTTTGTGAAATGGAGATAAATGCTTGTAACTCATACAGCAGAGGTTCTTAAATTGTAGCCTAGGTACCCCTAGGAGTCCCCAAGACATTTTCTGGAGGTTTGCAAGGTCAAAACTATTTTCATAAATAACACTAAGACACTAATTTGCCCTTTTCATCCTCATTCTCACAATACTACAATGACGTTTTCCTGTACCTATGTGAGCTGAGATAACACAAGAGATAGAATGCAGAAGCAGACAGGCAGGTCCAGCTGTCTTCTAGGCCAGATTTTAAGGAGATCTGCAAAAATGTAAAACAATGCCACTCTTTTATATATGTTCATATATATATATTTGCTGTGGAAAATGTTACTGATCGTAAAAATGTTATTTATGTTAATTGTAACATGTTTATTATTTTTAAATGAATTAATAAATATCTAAATTTTTTCCCATTTTAATTTCTATTGCAGTTAATGTCAATCGATATAACCCACATAAACAAAAAGGTCTTTGGGGTGGCATTCTTAATTTTTAAAAGTGTAAAGGCATCCAAAATGTTTTATGATCATGGTCATAGAGTTGTGACAAGTACCACGAGTGACCACGTGTGAAAGTGATTTGAGCAGCTTTGTCCCTTGTAAGTGCGCTGTAACCATTACCTCTCGTCTGTTACCATGTCAAGTGGTAGGAAAGTGTAAGCAGCCCTCCTGAGTGCCCAGCGGCTCTGTGATCTTTGTTGAGGACCAGTTTGTGACTATCTTTCCCCTTGCTCCGTTCTTGACTCTTGCTGATTCTTCTGCTCGCAGACTGGCAGGTTCTTCCAGCACCTAAGCCCCCAGCACTCTACACACAGAAGATGGCTCTTGATTCTGTTGTACCGGTTTCTAGCACAGAGATTTCATACCTGGTTCCTGTTGGGGCTGTGTTTGTATCTGGATGATACTGTTTGAGTCACCTGTGTACTTCTTCAGCTTGCCTTTGTTTTAGATGTCTCTCCCTTGGAAAATAATGCTAGGGTTATTGTGCTTCAGGAATCCTGCAGGCCCTGAGCCCAGCGTGCCTAACAAATCTTACTGGGAAGAATTTACTGTTGAATGGTTGACAATGTTGATGGATGAAGGAGGATTTTGTTGATTTTTTATTTAATTTTCCTTTAAGAGGATAGCTGTGAAGATTTATAAGGTGATGTTTGAAAGGCTT
The DNA here is from genome assembly GCA_963574885.1 of Lepilemur ruficaudatus. Lineage (NCBI taxonomy): Eukaryota > Metazoa > Chordata > Mammalia > Primates > Lepilemuridae > Lepilemur > Lepilemur ruficaudatus. The sequence goes on from CAUYRT010047780.1 coordinate 19,493, forward strand.
TTGGGACCCTTTTAATAAAAATGCAAGTGGCCTTTGATTCATGCAGTCCACGTGCTTCTGAAAAGTTAAAGTGACTTTTAAAACCATAATTGTGAACAAAATAGAATCACCTATTGAAAGAAACTCAACTGGCAACTGCTTTGGAAATATGAATAATCACCTTTTTGGGTTGCAAATCCAGTTCTCATAGTGCATGTTATTTATGTACGGTGAGACAGACTTCTTATGCTAAAAAAATTGAGGATTTTTTCATGTGTATGATTTTTAAATCTGACTTGAGAAAGAGAGATTTTACCAAACTGAACTGTGAAGCTGTTTGTCAGAATTCATTTTAGTTTGAAAAGCCCTGAGTGCACCCTTCTCCTATATCAGGTTAAAGAGTTTCCCACGTTCATCGTAATCTCATTGTGTTACACAGAAGTAGGAAAGGTGCAAAGGAGTTGAAGAGGGTGAGGGTGGAGAGACCGAACTATGAACCTGTAGATCCCGCCACACCCCCCCTCCCTCATATATCAATTTTATTGTCTGAGGCTTAAATGAATTGCAATGAGCATGTAGTTATTTTTGGCAGTTCAAATTCCAGTTTGAGGGTAGAGTAGTCTATGACCGTCATGACACTGTGCTCCTCTGAGGCTTGGTCTGGGCTCCTGGCCAGCTGTTAGTGTGGGGTAAAGGGGCTTGGGAATAGGGGAGAACAGGGATCCTTTGTGGTGTTCAGTTGTCCCAAGAGCACTCACCTACAACAGGCCTTTCCCGCCAGTCTCCTAACACCACCAGTGAGACTTGTGTTTACCCTTCATCCACATTCTTACTTCTGAGTTCCCATTGCTCATTTTTTGGTGGTGAATACAGTCAACTGCTTACAGTTTTTGTATGGCATTTTACTAACAACAGCTGGAAGGAAATGACACACTGTGTGTTTGCTGCATTGTGATGTCTGTTTTTTTGTGTCCCATGAATTATTTCATTATGGGCTAAGACATAAGAGATAAAACAATTCCCCCTTCCTCCCTGACTCACACACAAATGAAGAAAACTCCTTTAATAATTCCCAGAGCGAAGCACTTCTTGATGTCTCCATGGATTGTTTCTTCAATTTTGTTTTGTTCCTATAGCCAGAGGTTATTCCAGTGACCTGAGACTTCACTGTGATCTGTTTCTTCCCTGGGGCTTGCTCTTGCCTCTCATAGAGTTTTCCTTTCTGGTATATCTTGTTCTTCCCTGACTCCTCATCCTGACAAAATTCTCTGGAAGTATCCTAGCCACTTACCCAGGAAAACTCCCTTGAAACCATTTGAAGGCCCCAGATCCTGTGATGTGAAAGAATATACACAGATATCAGAGGCAAACGTCCCTACAGTTCTTTCAGTGGTACAGGAAACTATCCAGCCGGCATCCTGACTAGCTAGAGAATGTATTTCTTGTGTAGCTGCTAATAATAGAGAAAATTAAGAATTTTAACAGTGGCAAGGGAGTCCTGCAAAATTGTTCAAGTTAGAAATGGAATGCCATTGACTATCATTGGGAAACTGGCCTTTGACAAATCTCTGCCCAAATCCCAGGTCTAAAAACTTTCCGACAGGCATTGCTGGGCTCTGAAATTGCACGTTCTCAGTAGTTTCAGAAACTGCCTGGGGAGAATAACATGATTCCTCATTAGTCTTTCAGTGCGATGAGGCATGGACCTAAAGTACATTCAGTCAAGAATAACGGCATTAGGGATTCTATATTTTAATGTTCTCGCTGAAGCTTCTCTAACAGGATTGCTGAGCTGGGAAGAAATGATTGGTATGGGTTGAAATTCGGTGGACACTTACATGCTACCCCTTCCTTCCACACTGGGTACACTAAAGAGGAAGAATGAGGGCACAGGTTTGCAAACTGTAGTGCCTGTACCCTTTGTGTACTCATCTTGTAGGGGGGGATGTCAAGGGATTAACATGACTCATCCCTGGAGCATTGTTTAGAATAAGAATATTTTTATATTAAAACACAGATATACTTGGCTCCAAGATGCAAAATTCACACACACTTTGAAGACAAAACCCTAAGATGTCTTTTGTTCATGGCTAGCTGCTCAGGCTAACCCCTCAAATCTCCTGAGGCTACCTGCCTTTTCTACTATGGACAAGACACAAATGGATGGAGCTGTGTTTTAATAACTAAACTTTGTAAATATTTTAGATCAATCACACAGAAGAAGAATTTACTGTTAAGCGGTGGTTAGTCAGAACATCATCTCACTTCTACTTCATGGGAAGTTGCAGACTTTTTTGAGCTAGGTGGTGTGGGGACCTAGCAGTGGCCCTTGGAGTAGGGAGCAGTGTTGGCCTTTGTGGCTACTTCAGGCCCTGCCACCCCCAGCCCTGCCTGGGCTGAGGAGGTGGGGCTGTTCCTCCAGCTGCCTCAGCCAGCCCTTGGCCACTTCCTGAGCCAGTTCTGACTGTGCAAAGAGTTCAGAACCCGTATCCATCTCCCAGCATTTGGTTTCAGATTGGTGCCCTTGCCCATGGCCCTGCAGTGAGCCCTGGATGCAGGAGGTGAGGGCTTTCCCAGCCCCCTCCTGGGTTTACCTTTTTCATCCAGGTGTGGTATCATTTGTCAGCTTAGATCCTCTACGTTATTTCTCCATTTGCGTAAAATAAGAAGACAGATGTGTATATACCTATATATATAAACCAAAAACTTTCAGAAGGGTATAGAAGAAAGAGATTGTTTTGGAAAAGGGCTGTAGGCATCTGATATAACAAAAAGATTCATTTTATAAATTGTGTATTCTTCTAGACACTCAATGATTTCTATTTGCATGTAATACATTTTAAATTACATGAAAAATGACTCTTAAAAGTACTGTCATTTATATTATTTCTCCAGCTAAACACTGTTTTTTTTTACCCCTGTGCTTTGTAACTTCTCAGGCTTGAGTGTGTCTGGAATTGAGATGGAAGCAGAAGAGGCCTCTTTAAAACGTGCCCACATATACACACACGTACACACTCACAAACACTTTCTACCTACCTACCCACCTGCCTATCAACCTACTTAACTTGGGCTATCGGCCAGACTTCTGGGACTCCTGACTGTACTTGGCCTTCTTTATGAAAACTAAGAATAGCTGAGGGGAAAAAATGTGATTCATCTTTCTCACTTCAGTGACTTTTGGTAGTGAGGCAAAATAATATTTTTTGTTGCATCCTGAACCTTTACAGCACCGAGATGTTTGTCAGACCATCTGAGGTTAGCCTTTCTCTGCGTTTAGTAGATGGCTGAATGTTCCAGCAAGATTAAGAAGTCATGTTCCTCAAAAAGTCAGGAAAGGCCTGTCAAATCTGGCATCAGATTCAGATTGTCACTGAATTGTTCTGACTCAAGTTTCCGTGTCTTCTGCGTAGCCCCCCGTTCTTCCCCTCTCCCAACCTCACCCCCCAAAAAAATTATGCAGCAGATTTTCATTATGCAGGTGAAGCTATGAGAGACATTAATAAGATTAAATTAATATTCCTTTTAAGAGAAGTATCAGAATTCCACCTGGTGACAGAACATGCTGTCAGAAGAGACGTCTCTGTTGTCTGCACACTTTGCTGCGTGTTCCTTATGGAAGTGACAACACAGGCGTCTTGCACAGCTTTTTATGAAGCCTTCATGTGTTCACTTCTAGAGGAAGGTGTTGGTGCCATGTGATGGAGAGGAGAATGTGGTGAGGCAGGTGACCCCCAAACCCCATGTGGAAGCCCCGTGATCTTCGATACTTTGCTCATCCCTCTCCGTAAGGTCACTTGAACATTGAGTGAGCCCATCCAGTTCAATTGGCACAAGGCCTGGCACCTGGAACACATTCTATACATGTTAGCTAGGGTTATTTCTAAGAGAAATAGGAAAAATCTAACGAAAATATTTCAAAATAGTCCATGAGTTCTTTTTTTTCCTGAGAACAGATGAAATAAACAAAATATTATAGACTAAATATTGGGGAGATGGAGAAAGATAAGAGTTATAGTAATATCACATTTTTTAAAAGAGGTGTGATTCAAAACTCAGCATGTAGAACTTTTTTCTTTAATTGTGTGAACAAATACATACTTTCAGTTTCTTTACTAAGAAGTTACATCTTTAATTCTAAGTTCACGACATATGAGTCCCGCCTTTCAAAGTCCACTGGGTGTCACGATATTAATAACTTAATTCAGATAATCTAGTCTACATCAACAATCTTTGCAAAAAATAAGGGGCAAGGGAAAGACCCGAATCTATAATAAGGCAGATTCATCTCTTGGATAGATGCCTGACCTTCGTTAGTGGTAAACTTTGAAAGGATATGATGGATATGCCATTGCCCACCTCTTAACAAATTCTGCTTGCAACTGAAGGCATTTTTGTCAAGGTGTAAAGGGCCCAGGGTACAGATTTTTAATGAGTGCTGAGTAGGCTGCAGTAGGAAGAAATTGGAAGTTCTTAATAAACATTTCAGTGGTCATTACTGTGCAGCGTGTTGAGTTTAGCATGTTAAGCATAGCCTCTTGAACAAAGTTAAAAAAAATTCACATTAAGAAAGATCAAGTGTCGCTATGAAATAGGAATAGGGTCCCAAATCATTAATGTTTTATTCAACTTCAAAGTCATCCTAAAAATTGCCTGGAACTTCTGTCCCCTATTTCCAGTGTCTTTTTTCTCCTTGGATGACTTGAAACAGAACAAAAAGACTAGTCTGCCGCTCAGAGGACTGCAGAAGGAATCCAATCAGAGCATATTTAGTATAGGAAAAAAATTAAACAACTAATAGGTGTCGTCGATATATTCAAAGTTGATTACTCTGTCCAGGGGAAATGATAAATGGAGAAATAATACATTTATCATGTTTCAGGGTATTTCCCACTTGTGCATCTTTGCATTTTTAACTGCCGTTTCTTTCTTAGTAAAGAAAAACCCACAACTGTAAGACCAGTTTTTTAATTACAAGACACTTGCGTTGTTGGGGAGAAATTTCTCACCTGCGTAGCAAATCTGGACTAGTACGGGAGTGGAAAATTAAGCTCTGACGTGTGTCATTCAAATTATATGGCTGCTGCAGGAATTCAGTGGAGGAGGAGAAGGGATAGACTCATGGGAGGGGCAGGTCTTGGGCTGGGCCCACGAGGGTGGGGTGACCCTGTCTTCACCTTTTCAGAAAAGAGTGTGTGCGTGAGTGCCTGGACATGTGTGTGAGTGCGGAGGGTCAGTGAGTGGAATATAAAGAAAGGGAGTAATTATTAAGGAAACTTAAATCCTGGAAGACAGCCAGGTGAAGGTCAACCACAAGGAACTGTTTTCATGCTGACTCTCCCATCTCCGCCCTTTCTGCCCCTCTAACTCTGCCCTCCAGTTAACCCCCCTAACAAATTATTTGTCCAGTATTATCAGCCATTGACATTTCTCACAAGTGGATTTTCCAGATAACTAAAAAGAACAAACTTTTAAAAAAATTGGAGTTAAAAAAATAAATATTAATATCCTCCTATGCATTTGGGGAAGTGGGTTAAAAGTAGCTTGAGGCTTGTCCAAAGTCAGGAGCATGGTCACTCAGCTGCATGGTTTTCGGATGACCTTGCCATCTTGGCAGACAAGGTACAATGCTACTGAAACTGCGGTGTGTTTAGTGTCTCTCTGTGTGTTTTTGTCTCTGAGTGGATTACTTGTGTATCTCTTTGAATGTTTTTGTGTGTCTCTAAAAAGCCACCTACTGTTATCTTCTTCAACTCCCCTGTGTGTCTGCCCCCAAGCTCTCTTCCCCTACCACTTTAATGTGTTTTGAGAAGGGAAGCTTATTTCTTTATTATTTTTTAAATTGGCAAATAAAAATCGTATATGTTTGTGATGTGTACAGTATGATGTTTTAGTGTATGTGTACATTGTGGAATGGCTAAATCAAGCTAATTAACATACGTTACCTTACATATATTTTTTTGTGGTGACAAACACTTAAAATATACTGTTCTAGCAATTTTCAAGTATATTGTTGTATTTACATCGTTAGCAACTATAGTCATCATGTTGTACAATAGATCTCTTGAACTAATTCCTGTTGTTTAGCTGAAATTTTGTATTCTTTGACCAACTTCTCCCCAGTTTCTTCCCCTCGCCCCAGTCCTTGGACGTCACCATTCCATTGTCTGCTTCTGTGACTTTGTTTTAGATTTCATGTGTAAGTGCAATGATATGGTACTTGTCTTTTGTGCTTGGCTTATTTTACGTAACATAATGTCCTCCAGGTTCATCCATGTTTTTGCAAATGACAGATTTCCTTCTTTTTTAATGCTGAATAGTATTCCATTGTGTACATATGCCACATTTTCTTTATTCATCCATTGATGGACATTCGGGTTGATTCTATATCTTGGCTATTGTGAATAATGCTGCAGTGAAGATAGGAATGCAGACATCTCTTCAACATACTGACTTCATATCCTTTGGATATATACTCAATAGTGGCATAGCTGGATGGTGTGGTATTTCTATTTTTAATTTTTTGAGGAACCTCCATACTATTTTCCATAATAGCTGTACTAATTTACATTCCCATCAACATTGTACCAGGGTTCCCTTTTCTCCACAACCATGCTAACACTTGTTATCTTTTGTCTTTTCTAACAGATGTGAGGTGATATCTCATTGTGGTTTTTAATTTGCATTTCCCTGATGACTTAGTGATGTTGAAAATTTTTTTCCATGTATCCGTTGGCCATTTGTATATCTTGTGAGAAATGACTGTTTAGGTTCTTTGACCATTTTTCAATTGGAGTTATTTGTTTTCTTGCTGTTGAGTTGTTTGAGTTCCTTATATGTTTTGGACATTAACCCCTTATGGATTGCAAATATTTTATTCCATTCTTCATTCTGTTGATTATTTACTTTGCTGTGCAGAAGATTTTTAGTTTGATATAATAGGGGAGTTTATTTTAATAGCAAGTTAAGACAAACATCACTGGAAAGGCAGACGAAGAGCATGTGTTCAGAAGGGTTGCTGGGCTGGAAGATGAAGACTCAGTTTCTGCACTCAGCTGTGCAGATGGCTGCAGCCTTACCAGGTCATCTTGCTTCCTTGGGGCCTGTCCTCATCTGTCAAATGAGGAGAAATCGGGCCTGAGATATAATCTTAAAAATCCTTTCTGACTTTCACAATCTGTTACGAGCTGCAAGAAAATAATAATATGCTTCTCCAAACCTAGTATACATTATTTTCTGAATGTGTCAAAATCAGAAGCAAGGCTGGCCTGATGCTAAATTGTTGAGCCGTGTGTCCTTGTGTTGTTGTTGCCCAGGAGCTACAATTGTCCAGGTTTAGCTCACAAGTGTGTGGTTTTCATGCCCACGGCTGGCAGGAAGGTCCTACGGCCATACCCACACAGAGTGCACGTAGCTGTATATGGAGCCCTTGCATTGCTCACTCATTTCTTTGTGTGTGTCTCGGTGTCATGGTAAGTAAGTATAGTTTTGGCTTCAATCAGATGAAGCAGAAAAGAAGGATGGCACTATTATTTTGCTTTAGGTACAAATTTAATGAATACCTACCAGAATTGGACATTATTAAGAGATTTAAAATTAACATAACTGATTATGCTTCTGCATCTATGGGGAGGGAAAACATCCATATATAGACTAGCTTGGATGCCATCCTGAATGGTGGGTTTCTCTCAAGAACATGCAAAATGAAGGTGTGGGCGGGAGGGTCAGCGTGAATGGGGAAGTGTGCATTTTGAGAGGGGTCTTCAAAGGGTGTTATAGCCTTGGGGTAGTGAGGAGCATATTTTAGACATGGGGGAAGGAGGAGGAGCTGGGCAGTAAGATGGCTTCTAGCAAGGTGTTTCAGGGCCTCCTGCAAACAGATTGACTTGTCTGCATGTGGGAGTGAGTTTGGGAAACAAACCAAAAAAACACCAGAAATCTAGTCCCTGAGAAAAAGTTGAGTCATTTGGTGGAGGTTGTTGATTGACAAATAATTTTCTCCTTGTCATTTGTCTGGAGGGCAGTCCAGGAAGGTCTGCCCGCCCCCACCCCCCAAGACTGTCGTTCAGAATCACCGTTTCATGGGTGTGGAATATGACTTTGTAGTAGACACTGCTTGGTACAACACCTAAACTAAATCTCTGCCCTTCTGTGCTTTTCTCAGATGATAGGGATAGTGTGTGCACATATAGATGTTACAGACTTAAAATTTTAAAGTGAAGTTTAGAGTTTTATGTTCATTTTCTTTTGTATAAGTTAAACATTCATACCCATACCACAGAAAAACCTGACTTCATCTTTGCCTATGGCCATTTTGAAAGAAAATCCAGGCAATAAATATGTATTGTACAGCTAAATGTCAATCAATGCCTATTAAATTCCAAACCACTAAGCCTATTTAAGAATAAAACATTAAAAAATATAATGGACTAAATGTGGAAACTTCAACTCTGGTGCCTTGTATAAAATGTTGGGGAAAAGACCTTTATTCTATGTCAATTGCAAGGTAAATGACTTTCAGTCTGAGAAAAAAAAACCCCTTTTTTAAAGTGACCTTCCTTGAAATAATGGGCTTGTCTGATTTATTAGTAAAATCGTTATCAATAGTGCCTTTAAATCATGATAGAAAGTAATTTTTGGAACAAGAAGCTTAGCAAACATTATGCCAATAAAATTTGCATTGGTACAATGTCTTTTCCATATAAATCAGTTTCAGGGTCAAAACGCTGATGTTTTAAAGACTACAGTAAATTTTCTAACAAGAGTTACATTAAGACTTTTTAACGCAACCAGCTTTTAAATCCCGTTTTTCTTCAGCTCATTTTTATTATATAACCAGTAGATATCATTGTATTCTATCAGTAAGAGTTCAAAGAGAAGAATGTATAACTAACTTTATAATAATCACTGTGTACAGATAGCACACTTCTATAATATACTTCCAATTTAGAATTATATTCTGTACTAGAGTCTTGGCTATGAAAGCTAAAAATTTAGAACCTTGAGCAAAAGTGACCAAAAAAGACACGAAATTCTTTTTTGTTAACTGTGAAATTAGACAGTCACAAACGGAGTAGGCTGTTCTTTACAAAGCATCTTGAAGTGGTATTTTTATAACACCCGTGACAGATTTATAATTAAGTGTCAGTTTTATTGCCAACTGCTATAATTATTTATGGGTGCCAGTGACTTTATTCTGTAGCTACACATTGCTAAAATTAGGTTAGATTTCTGAATTTTAAAAGAACGATTTAAAATGTTTGGCAAGGGAAAGAAGTGAGAAAATAGTGTGCTTTTCTCTACTGGATAACGTAAAAATGGTTATTTCCAGCAAAAGGGACCTGAAAATATCTGTTGCATCCTCCTTTGGAAAAACTTAAGGCAGTTTGGCTATTTGGCAGGTCTAATTAAAAAATAAAAAGCAACTTTTCAAAACTGAAGATGTTAAGTCTCTCTGCACATGGCTGATTGCTATGAACCCAAGATGGGCCAGTGCTGGGTGTGGTTCTCCTACGCACTGTACGACTTTCATGTTGGGAGCTGGAAGCCACCAAGCAGAGAACAAACGCATGTGTATTTCACTGCCCACCCTCAATCACATCACATTATGAGAGGAGAAAAAGGCCTTGAAAAGAATCATGTAATGGGATTAGAGTGTGAGGCCTGGTTCGCTATCAAGCAACTAGCCTTATAGTTACTTTAATGGCAATTAAAATAGTATTAAACTATTTCCCCATGATTGAAGCTTCAATCTATGACCATTAAGTAAGGTCATCATCAAAGTAGCTGGTAGTTCTTAAAGATTTCTGGGATAAGAACAACTTTGGAAATATGCTGAAATTTGGGGGCTTATAAATCTAAAATTTTGCACGTACTTTAAGGAAGTCTACAGACAACTCTTTTCCTTTTGGATTATCCTTGAACCTTCGTCATTTCTTATAAAGTTATGGAGTCCAAGCTGCATTTGATGTCTTCCCTGTATCTTGATGATTCTGAGAAAGTCTTTCAAGTGTCAAAAACTTAATTTTTTTTTTTTATTTTTGGTCTTCAATCTGATACGGTGCCTAGGTTTGTGGATTAAATAAGATAACGTATGTAAAAGTGCCCAGCAACGTGCCTGCCATGCAGGGGGCCAATTTTATTGATAAATATAATTGTCGTGTGGAATACCATGTTCTTATTATTTGGTTAGCTTGTCTTCTGGAGGAGACTTTTAAAGAAGTGAAGTTAGATGATAATCAGATTTCTTGGGAGAGTTTAGAATCATAGTAGCAAGAGTTAATGGGCCAAATAGTTAGCCCCTAATGTTCTCTAACTCATAGCAGTTGCATCTGTATCTACTCCAGGTAAACAAGTCAACAGCAGATCCTCATGGAGACCAGGTAGGGCATCTTTTCGGCTGGAGATGTGTTCACAGATTCTTCCAAATTGTCTTCTTTTTTTTTTCAGAACTCTAAGCAGAACACTGCGGTTAATGAATCTTTCTTCAGACAGATCCTAGAGCCACTTTCTGGTTGTCATTCCAGCATGTCTTACTAAGACTATTCCATGGTCATGTTGATCAGACCGCCTCTCACACAGAGGGCTAATCTCATTGCCTGTGGGCTATTTTATTTCAATTGCCAAATTATGGGGATTATCTGTAGTCTTTTATGAATAGTATAGCACATTGACCCTAGCGTTAGGTATGTATTTAACATAGACCCAAAAGGCTCCTGTTGGCCCATTTACACTGCACATATGTGAAGACAGCATTTGATTCGTGGGAACGACTGATGTAAGGACGGTGGGAAGACCTCAGGCTTTAGAGTCAGACAGATGTGTATTGGAATCTCTCTCTGCCGCTTACTAGTCTTTGAGCTCAGGTATTATGGGGTACCTATCCATGACTTCCTATGAATACTTGCTATCTGTTCCTTGCTAGTGGTTATTAGGGTTGTTACGGCTTGTGGCTACTCACATTTCCTGCTTTTCTTAGCAACAGTGCTAAGACTGGACTGGAAACCTGGCTTTGCTCAAAAAGGACTATCTGATCTCTTGATTTGTTTTTGACAAGTGACCAGTTGTAGTTTTTTCCCAAATACATTAGGATCGAAGGCATAATCTTCCACTGTCTGTCGTAGAGGTTTATCATCAAATATATTCCATTCCATTCCTCATTTATCCAATTAACACAACTGATAAAGTAGTACAGCAAATAAATCCTCACTTAATGGCATCAATAGGTTCTTGGAAATGGTGGCTTTAAGTGAAATGATGTACTATATAACAAAACTGACTTTGCCATAGGCTAATTGATATAAACAAGAGTTCTTAGGGCATACAGTACATTGTTTCACTTAGAGTTGCAATTTTCAAGAGTCTATCGAAGATGTTAAGTGAGGACTTGCTGTATTATGTTCTGTGGAATGCACAGTAATGTATGCATATGAATGGTTTATGTGCTTGGAGTATTTGCTGTGGAACTAAAACATTTTTAGATTTCTTAGGAAGCTAGGACCCATTAACTTAATTTTTTCATACAGGGTTCACATGTTGGGTTGGTTTTACAGATCTATGCATGCATTCATTTTTAGGTTAGTTGGTACTATAGTGCTCAGGAATTTGAAGTGGTTCATAAGTTTAGGAGGGAAAGTGATGGTTATCTTGAGAATTGGGTCAGTCCCTAAAGAATCATTACTTGGGTCTGACTGTAATGAACTCAGTCTTGCTGCTTTTCTTGAATTGTATCCAAAATCAACCCTGGCTGGTTTCTCCCAGAATTAGCCCTTCCAAACTCTTCCAAAGAAAATGTGTCATAGACTAGAGCCCACAGCTAAAATTTACCAAGCAGGGAGAACTGATGACTATGTCCTTAGCATGATAGCAGAAACCACTCAAAGATTTTCCAGTGTGGTTTATATAACATTGATATTTATTTTCAGAATCAGTGGTATTGTTTTACTAACTCTATCAACCCTATTGGTAAAATGAATTAAAGTCTAACTCAAATACTAAATCACGTTTATTTAAAATAAAGATTGGGTCTTTGTGCTTATTGTCCGCCTGAAATCTCCTGTACAGTCTTAGAATACTCGTCATATTTTTTTAGTTTAATATACAGGCCTCATTTTGATTGAAGTACAACTAGGAGTTTCTATATTTGAAATGCGAATGTTTTGCAAATAGTGGATGTTGACACGATCAGTGAGAATTTTGTTTGGGGAGTTTGTTAGGGCCTTTGGAAAACTTGTCCCATGTACATGCGCCTGATTATTTTGGTCTGGAGAGCCAGGGAAGGTTTAAATGTTACCTTTCAAGTATTCGGTTTCAGAATTAGGTGATGTCTGAGGAGCAGAAAGGCCAACCTTTTGTCATTTTTGCCTCTTCAATAAACTTAATACCATGGACATGGTCTCCCCTGAGGCTGCCAGCTGTGAACTAGATGGGGCAGAACAGAACACGAAAGGCAGAGAACAGCCACTTCCCGCTGTTAACAGAGAAAAACAAAGAGCAGAGTGTGAGATCCCTAATGATGCCAGCCATGTCCACCGAGGCCTCTTCCCACTGTTTTTCCCTCCAACTTGCTCCACGAAGTCTTCTTCCCAGAGTCACAGAGGGTCAGGGCTTCTCGGGGTTGGAAAGCCCAGGCTGCTTCCATCTTCTGAAACCACTGGTGTGAAAAAATGAGGAAATGTCTGAACAAGGCTATAAGGATTATGGCACATTTTAAAGGCTTATGCTTAACAAGTTTGTGTATGTATCATGCATAAAATGCTGGACACTTTCATTTTGCCTTCTGCAAAATGTGTTAAGAATTTCTAAACCATATCAACACCCTTGCCGTGCATGCCAGGAACCTAGGCTGTAATGGGACACGCGTTTATTGATGTATGAAGAACATCTCAGTCTTTCAACCCCATTGGGGCTGAATGATGCCACGATTCTAAATTTGAGCCTCTTTATGGATGTGAGGTCCGCCCTTCCCTTACTACACCTTTCACTCAACGGGGCTACCTCCGATTCTGAGGATTTTTTTGTCTTTGCTTGTCCCATGCATTGGCATTCATAGGGTCCATCTCTTAGGAAATGGCTTATGAAAGGATGCAGAGGCTGTGTCAGAGAGGATTTAGCCTGGCTTTATCCTCCAAACAGGGCTATAGTTGGTAAAAATATTCAGTTGCAGATCTGTTGCCAGCCTGCCTGGCTTCTAAGCCCAGTTCTCCCACTTACAGCTGTGTGACCTTGGGCAAGTTACTTAACCTCTCTGAGCCTCAGGTACTTCATTTTAAAAGATGGAAAATCATTGTTGTCCACTTCACGTGTTTGTTATGAGGATGAAGTGACGTAAAATATTTAGCACAAAGCCGGACATGTGGTAAGTGATATTCCAAATAATGTACAATAGTAATAATTTATTATCATTTGTTGTACTATTCACTCTTTCCCCAAGATTTTGACCTATTTACTCTCTTGTTCTTTGGCTCATACAGGCAAGTAAGGCCCATGAGTGTACTGCAAGGAGATGCTGTACTCCATCCCTAGGCATGAGTTCCAAAAGGCAGACTTTGAAAGTCATAGAAAAATTGCTCACTGAGGTTTTGTAATATGCGTTCTGGGGTCAAAGTGGTGCACATGAAGCAATAATAGAAGAAAAATGAATTTTTTCATTGTTTTTACTGGTAGCTTTGAGTTCGGTTTACCCATGTTTGTGACTTTACTGCACATTCCTGACTTCACTTCTCCACTGCTTGAACAATAACACGCTGCCCTCAAAGGCAGTGGCATCAGGCCAGGCTCCGTGGGGACCCCTGGAGCCCCCCAAACTCTCTTTAACCAGAGTTGCTCAGATTTTACATTTTATTCTTCCCAATTAAGATGAATCTAATTTTATTTAGATTTGGAGTTTCCATGTTTAAAAAAAAATCCCCCAAACTCGAAAGCCACTTCTCTAAGAGCGAGGAGTAGGAAAGGGAACTAGAAAATACTGTCCCAGCCTTACACAAACGCTCACACATCTGTGTGCATAAGTGGAGGAAGCCTTTGGTCAATGAATATGATGTTTGTGTAAATTCTGTAATATTTGGTTTCTGAGACATATATAAAAATGCTTTGTGACTGCTGACCTGAGAATTCGTCTCTGGATCCCATTATTTTAAAGAATATATGGTTATCGTCACCTTGTGGATAAATGTCTAGTGTCAGATGAAGTTGAAAGGAACCTTGGAAATCTAAGGTATTTTATGCTATTTTTTCTTAAGATATTAATATTATAAAAGTAAAGATGAATAATAGCTCAGACGATTAGAACCCCAAAAAAGGAAGTTTACAATTTCAATTTCAATCACACACACACACATATATGTATAAGAATTTATCCATATTCTAAAGTTGAAATTGTAAAGTCCACTTCTGAGAGTAGGGAAAATAAAAGGGAGAATCTATTTTATATGCAGCTAAAATGATATAAAAATAATTCTGTGTTTATTTCAAAACCTGAAGTGTGACCGTCACTTTCACCTGACATGCATTTTGCATTTCCTGGCGTGATTACGGGGAAGTGTTATTTGGGCTTGACACTGTCAGTAATGAAAGCATGTGGTCATGCACCCGATTGGAACCTGTCCAGTTCCTTTTTAACTTGATAAGCATGCGTGCTTATCAAGCAGAGAGCTATGCAGTTTTTCTAGTGTTCAAAAAAGTCTGCATTTTTATTTTTCTAGAAGTTAACAGTTTGATATTCTTTTTGGTTCTTTTTTTCCTTGTTATTTGTTAAAATCTCTTAGTGGAGTGCCAACTTCTATAACATTTTTGATTCTGTACTTGGCCAATCACATTAGAAGTGGAGGTTTCTGGTATACTCAGAATAGTGAAGGCACAGAAAGTATTCAGATTTAACCTCAGAATCATCATTTGCAAACACTCTAGAAAAAATTATAACTAAATTATGTGTAATAGATGGGTAAAAAGAATAAAGCAAAAGGAAAAAAATAAACTGAACTCAATGAAACTTCAAAGCAAAACAGTTTGAGGATCAGCCTTCAAGAAATGTCAGTTATTTTCAAAAGATATTTTTAAAGAAGTACAATAAGTTAGTTACAGTTCTGAACTACAATGAGGCATTATCATATATTTTTTAAAGTAATTCAGAAGGGTCTTAGATAAGCATGTAAAGCATCTGATGGATTATGTAGCAGGATAAACTCTGAGACTAACATTTGTCTTGCCATCAAAAGTATAGCGTTTTATGTATGAACATAAAAGCAAAAAATACAGTCTTCAGAAGTATTTCAAGAAATTGTACAGAAACATATGTTAAAGCTGCCGTAGTCACTGTTTCATTCTTCCTGAGCCCACTACCAAGTTTTCAAGGCTTCTGCCCAAGTCTGGCTTTTTCTCTGCTTGGCCGTTGAGTGGCAAGTTCATTTCTGCTGTTGGTTCTCTCTAAATATTTTCTCGCTAGTCCTTTTCATTTGATTTATAGTTGTACACCTCTGAGTTTTAAGCCTAGATACTTTCAGCTGTTAGTGTAAGGTGATTTTCAACTAACTAGAACTGGAGCTGTCCTTCCCTGTAGCATTGCTGCAAAATTAAGTCTTTTCCTAAATGTAGATATTTGATATGGACATACAAACACGATTTGCAGATTTTACCATTAATATCTTTACTTAAAAAACTCCCCTTCCTTTCATTTGATTGAGAAAATCTGAGTCTTTTCTATCCTTCCGTACTTTTGAATCAGCAACCTGGAAAACTAGGAGAAAGGAAATTATGGCATTGGCAAAGGAGACATGCTCACTTGAGGGTATATGGTGAAGTTAATTAGTAAGTATGGGTTCTTGTTGGCAGCACAGGTCTACAGCCACTAATTTGGAGGATGTGAGATACATGCTCTGCCCTTGCCTGACAGCTGTTCTTCTGTCAGGCTTGAACCAGGGTTGGAACCTAAATTTAGGAGTGTGAACCCATCCACGGATTGGGAGGTCCACACATCCAGCTTTACCTGACTCTCATCACACGTTTTTTTTTTTGGTGCATTGTTCAGCCTGTGGAAATGGAGACGAAGGGTAGGGTGGATCACAAATTAGACGTTCTGTTTAAGTTTGAATAAGGCCATTCTTGCACCCCACATTCGTGCTGTCCATTCCACCTTTCAAAGATTGGGAAAATTGTACTCATTATTAAGTATTTTTTGGAGCCAAATCTTCCATCCTTATGGTTCTTCTCGCTTGTTTTAGTTATCTTAATTTTTTTCCCCACATTGTTTTTTTAAAGTTAGGCATACAATTTTCATCCCCAAAGCAACATGACCTGCCATCCTGGGACTTTCAAGAACAATTTTCTTTGAGTACACCACCTTTCCCACCGTCCTAGGTACCATGCTATTAGAATAAAACCAATGAGTTGTTGCATGAAGCAAAAAGCAATTACGTATGGAATTCTGAGCAGTAACATTTAGTACAACTAAAATTGCACCATGAAATTGGGGCAATATAAACCTTGCTGATAGCATCGAATCTTGTGTGCCAGTTTAGTTCCACTTGACTCACCTTGTGTATGAATAAAAAAGTTAATCGGTTGCATTTGACTTTGAATAAAGCTTTAAATTTTTGAAAGAGTGACTTTGTAAGTAGCTTTATGACCCATTTGAGGATGGAAGATCCTGGAATTGGGGTGGATTGTCTTCACTGAGTAGCAATGATTTACAAGGAGAAAAACAATACTTCTTACTTGGCTGTTGGTGGATACGTATGGTGTGTTTGCATTTGATAACATCATTACAGTTTAAAGGTGCTTTAAACAGGATTCAAGCAGTGATAGAAAAAGGTTGGTCTGTACTATGAACCCATACTGAAATTGCAAATGTTGGAAATGTTTACATTTTAACACAATTAAGTTGATTGTCGTAAGGGACAACCATCTTACTTGGTGCCACCAGATACTGGTTTATATAGCCAAGGATATAAATTTATTATAATTTAATGTACAAGAAATGCTTCGTTGTTCAAAAATATTCTTAGATTATTTGGTTTCTAGAAAGATATCTCTTTTGAGAACTGTGAATGGTGGAGTGGAATCAGCACTTTTTAAAAAAATGCCCCTTTCTAAAACCAGTGATGAAACGTGAACCAATTTACTTCACAGTGTGGTCAAACATATATCTCAGAGTAATTGAGAAGAAAGTACACTATTAAAACTGTTTGGTTTGGCTGCATTTGGGATTTGAGTGGTTATTTGTTAAAGTTGTTTGAGAGCTATTGTATCTTTAATGCAGTTCCACATACTGCCTAAGAATTATAGGATTTTTTTTTTTTTAAGATAGGAATCCTTACTAGGGATCAAAGACCCTCCCTGTATCTGCCTCTGTGGTTGCTCCTGAGTTGCCTCTCCCTACCCTCCTCTCCTGTCAACCAGCCCCATGTCCTGGTCTCCGTTCTTTGAAGATACCCATCCTTTCCTTCTCTGTGGCTTTCATGCCCTCAGTTCCCTCTGCCTGATCATTCTTACTTAGCTCTCCTCTCCCCTTCGTCTTCTCTTTTCCACTGGGCTGGGCCTCTTCATCTTTACCTTGAAAGTCATTTCCTCAAGGGTTCCCTGATCTTTAGAAAGGTTATTTTATTTTTCAATGGCACCTTGTGCTGTTTCTGCTTTAACACATCACGCTGGGATATAATTCGTACTGTTTCATCGTCTATCTCCCTGCACTAGAACGTGTGCTCCATCAGGGTAGGAACTTGTCCGTCCTGTTCTTGGTGGCATCCTCACCTCTTGGCACAGGGCCTGGCATTAGGCATTCAGTAAATATTTAATACTTGCTGGATGAATATGTGAAAGAAAGAAGGAAAGAAAGGAAGGAAGAAAGATAAAACTGAATGTATTACTATTGAGGAAGAAGACCCAGTAGGCAGCGGCTGTTCCTTCTTCCTTGCCATCCTCCCACCCTGTTTCTATGAGAAACAGGGACTTCCCTGCCAATACGAGGCCTGTTTAGTTATCTTATAATATCAAAGGAAGTAGTGGCTCCTCCTCTCTATAACATTATAGACCTTTGGTAGAGATATCCAAGCAATTTTTTTTGCAAGCTCAAGTTCCTTATTGCTCTCTCAGAAGAGATGAAGGCCCACAATCGATCTAGCTAAACTACTTAGATGATCTCAGATATCTCTTTCTCTTAGCAAAAAGTTGCCAGCTCAAAAAACTTTTCTTAGAGCTCTTTCCACCTATCTTATTGTCACTTCTGTGATTATATGTAATACTAGTGACCCAGAGTGATTCAGTGCTACTGTCATTATTGTCTTCAGTTGAATATTTACTTCTTCTGTCTTAATCTCTACAAACATGGGCCTTTTGGCCTTTCCTGCTTGTTTTTATGATTGCCACAGAAACCCTTGGTATTGAATAGGGCGGAGGGAGCTTCAAGAGCTACTGTCTCATTATAAAGATGGTTCAATATCATAGTGACTTGAAAAATGGGTGAGGCCAGTCCAGTGGGAGCCAGTGTATATGTCTTTTCTTTCTCCTCAAGGAGTCAATGTTGGATTTCTGTTTAGGGAATGGGGTCTGGAATCAAAGCTCAACTCTGGAACCTTCTAGCTGATTGATCTGGAACAAGGGGCTTAGCTTTTTTGGGTCCCAGTTTCCTTATCAATCAAATGTGGGTAATAATAGTATCTACCTCTTATGGTTTTGAAGAAAATTAAACGAGGTACTGCATGTAAGGTGCTTATCATGGTGTCTGGCACATGCTAACCACGTCAGCCATCAACCACGATAAATAGGTCTCTGGTGTTAGGAAAAGACTTGTCTGGTTATAATTATTTGCATAAATGGAAAAAATGAAGAAAAGTAGTAGTTTTAGCTTTGATGCATAAGAAAAAGTGATCCACAGCTCTGAGTGCAAAGAGTCCTGGGTGAGTATGAGGAGGTCATTTTAATTCTGCCACTTACTGACAGTACCAGCGAGGGTACAGTCACCAGATCTCTGGGCCTTGATTTCTGCAGTTTTCTTCCTTCCCACTTTGTATACCTTTTATGTCCTTTTCTTGTCTTATTGCATTAGCTAGGACTTCTAGAATAGTGTTGAAAGGTAGTGGTGAAAGAGGCCTTCCTTGCCTTATTCCTGATTTTAGAAGGAATACTTCTAGTTTCTCACTGTTAAATATAGTTAGCTGTAGTTTTTTGTAAGTGTTCTTTTTCGATTTGAGGACCCTCCCCTCTATTGCTGGTTTGCTAAGAGTTTTTATTATTAATGGGTGTTGGGTTTTTCCAAATGCTTTTTCTGATCTTTTTTTTGTAGGGGGGAGCGTTATATGCTTAGCTGAGTTCTGAATCTACTGATAGGATCATGTGATTTTTCTTCTTTAGGTTATTGATGTGGTAACTTACATTAATTTATTTTTGAATATTGATTCAGCCTTGTATCCTGGGACAAATTCCAGTTAGTTATTGGTGTATAATTCTATTTATATATTGTTGGATTCAATTTGCTAATATTTTGTTGAAGATTTTTACATCTATGTTCAAGAGAGGATCTCTTTAGTTTTAAGATGAGAAGAAAGTTTGCACCAAATCAGCTTTGATGTACTTTCTAGTGCTAGCATTTTGGGAGTCTAGCAATGAGTTATTATTTCATTTGAAATACCTCACTGTGGTAGATACTAAATAAATATTCGCTAAGTTGAATGGAATCTGCTGACTTTATCTCTGGAATGTAGATGATTTTGTTTTATGATACCAAATTGTAATGAGACAGAAGACAATGATGTGATTTTTTGAGATTAAAAATAAAAAGGCATGAAATTCAAAGCCAGAGATAGACTGTGGATTAGTTTGCTAGGCAGCCATAACAAAGTACCATGAGCTGGGTGGCTTAAACAACAGAAATTTATCGTCTCATAGATCTGGAGGTTATAGCTCCAAAATCAAGGTGTCGGTAAGAGTGGTTTCTTCTGGGAACTCTGAAGGAGAATCTGTTCCATGCCTTTCTCCCAGCTTTTGTGGTTTGCTGGCAATCTTTGGTGTACCTTTGTTTCTATTGTATTGCCCTGATCTCTGCCTTTATCTTCACATTGTGTTCTCTCTGCATGCCTGAGTCCAAATTTCCCCTTTTTATGATTTCACCAGTCATATTGGATTAGGGGCTCATCCTACTCTAGTATGACCTCATCTTAACTAGTTAAATCTGCAATGACTTTATTTCCAAATAGGGTCAAATTCTGAAGTACTGGGAGTTAGGACTTCAACATACAATTTTTTTGGGGGGAGCACAATTCAGTTTATAACAGGAGGATCGATTATTCTGTCCTTTCCTTTGTCCTTCCTTCCTTCTTTTCTTCCAATAAATGTTATTGTGAAATACAGGTAGATGGATCCCAGGCAATTTTGTGAGGAATTTTCTTTATGGATGGAACTTTAACACCTTACATAAGTGGCCCCTTGCTAATTCACAGCATTTAACCTTTTAATTTGTAGGTTACTCATAGCTGCTTAACGCATGTCAATGTTTTGTTTCTATGTCATTCCATTTTCTCTTACTGTTCCTCTTATTCTGCTCTTCCTAACTCTTTCCTCCTCCCCCTGTTCACTTAATTTGCCATCCTCAGTGAGCATTTCACTTGTTATGAGTAGGTAGTTCTGCCACCAGATGGTGTACAAGGATTGGGAAAAGAATTGAAATGCATTGGCCAATGTAGTTGCTTTTCAACAGTTTATTTCAGGAGAAAGGCTGACAGGCCAAAAATGAGAATCTGAGATTGTGTAGTTCGTAATTAATCATGTAAATTTTCCTTTATGATAGAAACAGAATCCTGAGCTGGAAATCTTGAGAGGAAAAAAAAAACCTATAAAATTTGGTGTGCAAGTGAGAGACTTTGGTCCTAGAATAGACAATACTATTAGACTGAGATGTGGAAGCAAGGTCGCTGAGTGAGAAGACCACTTCCTCAAATTGGTAGTGTCAGAAACCACAGAAAGGAGAAACCTCTTGAGCCCGGTAGAAGGTTATTGCAATAAAGGACTTCAGCTGTCATCTCATTAGGCAGCCTGAAATGTGGCCTGTAGCCACATGCAGCTTGTGGACCACATCCACCTGCAGTGTGCTTTGTTTAGCTTAAACAACGTTTCACTGTTACTATTAATTGCCAACATTAAAAAAGAAATCCCAATATTTCACCTAATCATCCAGATTTCAGGCTTCTTTTGGAAAAAAAAAAATCTGAAGACCCGGCAATAGTGACTGACAGTTTTTTCTTGGCAACACTTTACTGTGGCTGAGCTGTGGCTACCGTTTTAGTTGGAACTTGTGATTTATTGTTTGCTGCTGTCTCTTCCACTTCCTATTACATTACACGGAACCTCTGCCCTCCCTTAATATGTTACCTTCCTCTGCCCAGCCCGGGAAAGGCATTTGAATATGTGACCCTGCTCTGCGTGCGGTCTAGAGAGGAGCTAGCAGTTGGTTCAGGCCACACCTGCCTTCTGTTTCCCGCCAACCATGACTCCTCTGCACATAGAAACTGGTGGGAAAAGAGGGAAAGTGATTCTTCACAGAGGAGTGATGTAGTTCAAGTAAAGAATCAGGACTGATGTTAAAAACTAAAAATTAAACAAAAATAGCTGCCATTACTGAATTATAGAAAAAGACACTAGAAGAAAACACATATAAATGAAAGAATGGGGAACCCTTACGTGAACACCTGACAGGGAACCTTGGAGAGAATGGATAAATACATGATCAGAAGACCACAACAGTCAAAGGAAAGAAAGGGACGCCAAATGACTTACCTGCAAGCTTGGGCTGTCTCTGGGGTAAACTCATCCTTTCAGGATAGGAAAGGTGACTGGGGAGACAAGACAAGGTAAGCAAGTCAGGTAGAAATCAGATGGTTGGTTGTTACCTAAGGATGCCTTTCTGGGCGCCTCTGAAACGACTGTAAGAGACTCCATCAGAACGTGGAAACTAATTAGTGAAAAAAATAATGGGGAGTAATGGGAGTGGTTCCAAAGGGATAAAAACAGACTGTTTTTGCTTGGCTCAATGTAGGTAAATGGCAGGGGCTGACTCCTGGATGATTTATTAGTGATAACAAACATTTACCGAGTGCTCACTCTGTGCCTGACTCTGTGCTGAGTGGTTGATGTAATACTATTGTATCCTCCTAACGTCATTGAGGTCATTGCTATTGTCATCCCCATTTTATCAATTATTTTATCAATAGGGATGACAATAGTATTGTCATCCCTATTTTATCAATAAGACTGGGGACCAGGAAGATCAGGTAACTTTTCCAAGTTCGCTTAGCTCAGAAATGACAGAGCTG
Organism: Lepilemur ruficaudatus; assembly: GCA_963574885.1. NCBI lineage: Eukaryota > Metazoa > Chordata > Mammalia > Primates > Lepilemuridae > Lepilemur > Lepilemur ruficaudatus. The sequence continues at coordinate 41,770 of CAUYRT010047780.1, forward strand.
GGATTCAAATGCCAGCTCTCAAGCTGCCAATTACCAAACTCATCCCACTTAACAACCAAGCCGCTCTCCTGCCTCCCTCTACCGGGCAAAGATGTGGCTTGGCCTAGTGACAAATGCCTAGTGACAAATGCCCAGTAGGACCTGGATCAAATCTGAAACCTCAGTTAAGCTGTACCATTTTGCCTGGATGGCATGGAACAAGTTTGAAAAACTTATGTTTTAATTTGTGGCACATAACAAGGTTATTTCAAAGGGTCACTAAGCGAAATGGCAGATGTCAACGAGCCTTCATCCTAAGAACATGGGTAAAAGACATCTGGGAAACTTCAGTCTGGCGAATCTTGTTTCCACCCAGAACATGCTGGTAAAAATCCGCACTAAAAGTACATGAATGACCTTTTCAAAAAGAAGACAACTTGGCTTGTGGAAGAGGGAACTGTGTGTGGCTGGAGCCCTTTGAGAAGGTGAATACACCATGCTGGTGGAGAAATAGTGGATGTCCTTTTTTCCACTTTCAGAAAGCCCGTCTGATGGGGGTTCAGACCAAAGGAGTTGCTTGGGAGGTAGCAGCCCTGGAGAGACAGTGCTGTGGCTTTCAGAGTGTGCTTAGAGGAAGGAAATCAGGATAATTGTTAAAAGGCTCATTCCTACATGGAAAGGTAAACGGTGGAGCCCTGGAGGAATGAGCATGCAGACGAGTCGTGCGTAACATTTTTATAATTGATCTAGCAGAAAGAAGAGGGCAGCTGGGCCTCTCGGTTTGCAGATGCTATTAAGCAATTCTGGCCAGAGAACTGTTAAAGCAGTCAGGATAAGCTGCCAGAAGATATGGCAAATGTGAGTGCTAGTTGAGTTTATTGCATCTGGAGGAAAGTAATCCCAGTTGTAAGTTTATGCTGCTCAATAAAACCCTGAGCTTTTTAACGAAGGTGGTCTCAAGAACACTGTAGTGTTCTCTAACCCTTATAGAAAACCCCAGGCAATTCTCTACCCAGAATTTTAATATAGGGCTCGTTGTCGTTTCTGAAAACTTAACAGTTCCACCAATGTGCAAGTCTCTGTCGAGAGCAAAGAATGGATTTAGACATGATTTAGGGAAAAAAAATGCCAAATGATCAGTGAATTAAGAAACCCATGGTAGGGAAAGAGGCTCAACAGGTGAGCTTTCTTTATTCCAAAGAAATAAAGGCCGAGGGGGATATAGTGACTTATTAAAACATGAAGGATAGGCACAGAATCAGCAAAAACTTTTGTTCTCACACACAAAAAATAACTGCGAGGTGATGGATATGTTAATTAGCTCGATTGTGGTAATCATTTTACAATGTATATGTATAAAAAATCATGTTTTATACTGTGCATGCCTATTTGTCAGTTATGCCTCAATAAAGCTGGAAAAAAATTGTATTAGGGACATTAGAATTCAGATCAAATGTTGTGTGCCTCAAAGTAAAATCAGCATGTGTATTAAAATGTACTACTCTACCTGGAAGCTAGTAAACTAATGGTACCCTTATTCTTTGAACTGGTACAGATTGAAAAAAAAACTGCATTAGGTAAAATTAAATGATAGCTCATCATTTTAGAACAATTAATGTCTCTAAGGATTTTTCCTCTAAACTTTTGAGTTTAATGTGGGGAAGGAGAGGGAATAATAACATCCCAGAATAGGTTTTTAATGTCACTGTCAAATGTAGATACTCTACCATCTCTTATTTATTCTTTTTAAAATTAATTTTCATTTTTTTAATCCAAGTAATATGCGAGGTATATACATAATTTCAAAAATCAAATAGAGTTCAATAATTTATAATGAAAACAGCAACCCCCTCTCCTTTCCCAAGTTTTTCCTCCCTGGAGCAATTGCTTTCAATAACTACAGCCTTTTCTTTTGCTATTTATCTCTATATTTCTAAGAAGTATGCTTATGTTGTACGTTTCCATTCCTTACTCTTTGCGTTATCTCTTGACTTCCTGGTATGGTAATTGAGCATTTACTTCTCTTCTGGCCACCCTTCCCCCTAACCCTATCTCTCTCACACACACACACACACACACACACACACACACACATGCACGCACGCTCCCAACTCTCTTCCACCTGGAGCGTGGTGGTTTCTTGGCCTTGAGTATGGCTGTCAGAATGGCCTTTTTCCTTTCACCACCATTTTGCTTTGGGCTCCCTGTGCCCCGGAGAACACAGCTAACTCTTTCTTGCATTTACTCCTTCATTGGTACGTCCTCCAATGGCTTCGTAAGAAATATTATACTTAAGAAATTTGGATGTAAATTTATTTTTTTCTCTGTATTTTTAGTCACCGTATGTGCGAAAATGTCAAATGTTCCTTCAGCTGTTTCACTTGACTGATGACTTGGCTGGACGTAGACTTCTCATCGTACAACATCTAGTATTATAGGTGAGGATCTGCTCTTCTGATTTCTGATCCACTGCATGTAGACTGTCTTCCTGGAATTGCTTAGGCTACTCGCTTTATCTTGCTCGTTCTGAACTCCTGATGGACTCTTAAATTCATCGTGGTGCACGCTCGATGAGCTTTTCTAATTGGAAGTTTCATCTGCGTTGTCCTTGGAAAAATTTTGAATTATTTCTTTGATATTTCCCTCTTCTCTGTGATTTCCACTCTATCTTTCATGACATTATACCTTCTTGGTTGATACCCTAATAATGTTATCTTTTCCTCTAATTTCCCATCTATTTTTAAAAAAATTTTAAGACAGGGTCTTGCTATGTTGTCCAGGCTGGAGTGCAGTGGCACCATCGTAGCTTACTGCAGCCTTGAACTCCTGGGCTCAAGCAATCCTCTGTCCTCCCCACTCAGCCCCCCAAGTGGCTGCAACTCATGCCTCCATGCCTGGCTTACATCTATTTTTTTAAAAAATTTCAATTTCTTGGATATTCCTTTTACTTTATTTTGTTTATCCTACTTTTTAACTTTTAAGAGCTTTTTCTTGTCTCTTTTTCTAAAAAAAATAGAACACTGTTTTTGTTTTATTGATATAGGAATTCCGTCTTTTAACTGTGAGCATATTGTGTGTGTGTAACAATTTGTTCAGCTTCACGCTTTGTTACTGTATCTAGTGGCTTTTTTTAAAATTTTTTTCTGTTTCTTTCTTTCTTTTTAGAGACTATTTTCAAATGTCTTGGCCTCTACTCATATTTGGTAGTGGGGTGCCAAAATGCTGACAGACAGTTCCGAGGCATAGTCGGGTTGACTGGTAGCCTTCATTGTTAGTACGTAGAGGTCTTTTCCCTGCCATCTATTGTCTTCAGGAAAAATCATTCTGTCTCCTGAATGAAGAGATGGGTTTTTCTGTACAACAAACTAGAGGTGGAGGCTCAGGAACACTTTTCTCTTGGAGATGAAGATATGTGCTTTGCAGGCTCTGAATTAGGTTTAAGATCCAGGGGAGTTGCAGGCATCTATACTTATTTATTCTTACAGGCATAGATGATTTGTGTAAGGTCTCTGGGTGATAATGGAAGCCTTAAGTATGTAAGAACCGTGGCATTGCACACATTTGAGCTTCTCAGCTTAGTAAAGCCCTGCCTTGTATGGACAATGTCAGTAGCAGCTGCTTGCTGTCCATTACTGACTCTGGGGGCTGGGGCAAGCTATGCTAAGAGGTCCTCCAACTGCATGGCCTTTGCTGGAGTTCTGTATCCTTGAATAAAGCAATTGGGAACTGATCGTGGGATGTGTGTATGCGTGTGTGTATGCATATGCAGATACATTCTCACTTAGCTATAGTCCCTGGAAACGCTGCACGTGGCAGCGTACTCTGCAGGCAGACTTTCAGCCAGTCTCCTTGTTTTCAGAACTTTGCTTATTCCTTGTCTTCTAGGGACATGGTTCCCCCAAGTGTTGCTCTCAGGCATTCTCTGGGGAGAGTTGGCTGGTTTCTCTTTGGAATTCACCTTTTAAGTGACAACTTTCCGTATTTTGCTGAATCAATCATCATACTTCTGTCTCTTTTCCGTCTTCCAAAGATGGGGTTGAAACCTCTCAGCTGCTGTCATCTCCTCTACCATTCTCTGAGTCTTTGGGGTTTAGTACATTTTTGAAGATTCTACCACTCTGGTTTTATTAGCATTTTTGTGGGGAGAGGAGATGAAGGCCTGTGCTTGATTCAATGTATTTACCTTGAAAATTTCTTTTGATTTGTTACCACAATTATTCTCCAGGTAGAGGGCCAAGTCTCATATTTGTGTGTTTTATAGTGCACATACTAGGCACTCAACAAATATTGCTGGAATGAATAAATGAGCTGTGCTGTAGGGTCTCTCTGAAATACAATTATTTTATCTGCTGATGTGATTATTTCCCCTGAGATCATCTCTGGTTAATCCTGAAATGAGAGAAGGGTAATAACTGCCAGGTGGAGTGTTTTTGAACGGACACCATCACCAAGTGAGGCATTTTTCTCCATTTTACTTATTTATTTAATTTGCTAGCATTAAAAAAAAAGCTTGAGTTCATTTCTGTTTCAAAAGAGGTATCTTTCTATCTTTCATGAGCATATTAGCTCTTTAGTCTTACACTACCCATGTAGAAGGTTGGCTTTCTGACTGCTTAAAATGCAGTGGTTTGACACACCCAGAGCCCTGCCCAAACAATTCCTTCCCATATTTGTAAAAAAACCATTTTTATATACATGATTATTCTTCCTGGTAGGCAGCATGCTCTAAGAGTTTAAATATTAACACTAAATGTAAAGCTGCTTTTCTGTTAACATTTCCTTACTGACCAGCCTTGTGTTTACACATTTTTTTTCTGCCTTTTTACCTTGATGTAAATAACCTTGTCGCTGGGCTCAGTGTCATTGTTGTTGTCTTCCTTTTCTTTCTCCTCCTCTTCCTTCTCCTCCAATAGCGAGAAATGTATTTTACACCACTACCCAGTATAAGTATATGCAATTGGAATAACAGTTTCTTGGCCTGGCGTAATAGTGCACGCTTGTAGTCCCAGCACTTTGGGAGGTCAACGTGGGAGGATCAGTAGAGGCCAGGAGTTTGAGATCAGCCTGGGCAATATAGCGAGGCCCTACCTTTACACAAAGTAAAAACATTAGCAGGGCACAGTGGCACACAACTGTAGTCCCAGCTACTCAGGAGACTGAGGCAAGGGGATCACTTGAGCCCAGGAGTTTGAGGCTGTATTGAGCTATGATGACGCCACTGCACTCCAGCCTGGGTGACAGAGAAAGATCCTATCTCTAGGGAAAAAAAAGCTTCTTGAAGCAATACTTATCCTTATTATGTGTGATTGCTCTGAAAGGTACTGTTCTGTGCTACTCTATTTCATTAAAAATACGTTGGTTGTGATCCACTAAGTTTGTTTTATAACCCATTGAATCACTGCCTGCTGTTGCAAAAGCAACGTTCTAGTTAATGTGAATAAAGCCTAAGCTGTAGGTTCATGTTTCCTCGCTCCCTTACTTTCTTCATTTCATTTCCAGAATCAAATAATATTGCTTTGAAATTAGAGAAAAATAATTATTAGGGCTTCCACATTTTACCAAGGCAACAATGATCACTGTTGTATATTCCTTAGCGACCATCGTTGTCCCTGTGCACACGTAGCTGTCATCTTAGTCATGCATCTTGGAGACACTTTGTCTGGCTACACAGTTTGTATTCTTTTTTTGTTTGAGACATAATTTTTTTTTACTGCAGTTTCAGGTTCACAGCAAAATTGAGCAGAAGGTACAGAGACGTCCCATATACCTCCTGCCCCCATGCATGCATAGCCTCTCCCTCTCTCAACATCCCCCCTGAGCAAGGAGTGCACCTGTCACAACTGATAAACCTCCACTGACTCATCATTATCACCCAAAGTCCGTAGTTTACCTAAGGTTTCATTCTTGGTGTCGGACATTGTATAGGTTTGAACAAATTTATAGTAACATGTATCTGCCATTGTAGTATCATACAGAGTATTTTTACTGTCCTAAAAGATCCTCTGTGCTCTGCCTGTTTATTACTCACCTACATACCTCCACCACCACTGGCAACCGTATTCTTTTTGCCGTACTCCAAGGGGCTCCCGAATAGTGCGCCATGTCTTTGAGATATAGTTTTATTTGTTGAAAGAACCTTGGCATTTACTTAGTACTAGGCCTTCAGATAGAATGTTGACTGATTTTTATTGAACTCACTAATATTCTTTTTATTAAGTATTTTTTCTAATTATGGAATCATACATATGAATTTTTGGAAAATCCAGGCAAGTACAAATAAGAAAATAACATTTATAATTCCACTATTCTGAGATAACCACTCCTAACCATTTAGTGTATTTCCTTCATGTAATTTCTTTGCAAGTATAGTTTTACAGTTTTGCTATAATACTACATACCCAAGTTTATATTCTGTTTTGTTTAACTTAGCATTATATCATAGGCATTCTTACATTATTGAAATTATTTAACACATATCATCTAAACATTTCTCTATTACTGGATATTTAGGTGTCTTCCAGTCTTATTTGTTTTTTGTATGTTACTATAAAGAACTACAGTAAACATCTAATGCCTAAATAATCATCCGCATTTTAAGGCACATGCTTAAGGTTTTAAAAGTAGGCTTACAGATTCCAAAGGCATGGACACTTGAGGAGGCTTGGCGCTTACTGCTGACTCACCTTTCAGGAGGGCTGGAGTTCTAGAGAGGACCATTGCTTTTCAAAGGTGAGAGAGACATAGGCTTGCCCAGCATTTTCAGGTAGGGAGCCCCAGAATGGGGCACAGGCAGGACTGCAGGAATAACGAAACGATGCTCCCCGAGAGATGGGTGAGGGTTGAAAGCCAGGGCATAAGAAGATGTTGTGTTTCCTGACACAGGAAGAAAACACACTGGTTGGGCTGTGGGTGTGACCAAGTCTGTGCACAGCGGTATGTGGGTGTGGGAGGAGCTGAGGAACCCCCCAGAATGGCTTTTATCCTCTCCTTGGAGTCAGGGAGGGAGGGTCGAGCTGGGGACTCTGAGGGGCATGGTGGTGACTTGGAATGACCCGTGTGGGGCAGAGAGGGGAAAATGCTGGAAAATCCATTGCATTAGGAGGTACATGGGAGACGTTTCCAAGTCCCGCTAGAGATTCAGCAGGGCTCAGCCATCATCCATGTATGGTAGCACCAATCTGCAAAGCCCTCTGTGATGTTTCTCAGGTGTGCCTGATGCCTCCATATAGCAGTGAAGATGAGGGTGGATGGGCTGATCCGGATTGGGAATTTGTAGAGTGGCTGCAGAGGTTGGAAAAGGGAGTGAGGAGGTGAGGATCATGGCAACAGTGTTATTTAAGTGATGTGTCATGTGATCTGGGCCACCAGAGGAGGGGCCTGTTAGGTTGATGGAATTAGAGGAAAGGAGCATATTCTGTGTCCTTGTATTTGCAGCTCAGATCCTGAAATACAAGCTAGTCTTGAAGAGGTGGCGTTCATGTTGTGACAGTGTTGGGGACGAGGAAAGGTTCCTGGATGCCTGTCTTTTTGGAAGCTGGTGGTGTGTCCATTTTGTGGGTCCAGGTCAAGAGCAGGGAGATTTGTAAACATGAGGAACCAAGGCTACTCGTGGAAGTGGAACCTTTGACTGTTCACCTTCAACTAGAAGGAAGATGCTAACACTGGCTTAGAGCAACATGCTGCTAAGGTTCTGCTTTGTGCTTCCCTCAAAGGCCTAGTGGTGCATCCCTGGACATGCTTCAGAAACATATAATAAGAACACACACAGAGCAGTTTGTGTTTTGAGTCAAAGTGAGAATTTGGGGCTGTGCCCAGTTAGGTCAAGGATTGCTCTAGTGGACACCCTGAGGACAAGGAGTGCTGGTTCACCTGACATCTTTGGATTTGGGAGATCGCCTATGACCAAACTAACCCCCTCAAAATGGCAGCTGGTGGAAGTGGCTGCTCCTGGGGTGGGGATGGGAGGTCTTGGTGGAGCCAGAAGCCCGCCTGAGGCCAAGCATTTGGGACAAGTGTAAGAAGTCAACCATGCTCAACACAGTTTGTCAGATTTTATGGTTATTGCTGGAGTTGGCATTTACCAGGAGAATGTTGCGTCTCTCTATTGTTCCTTTCTTCCCAGCGATATTATCGGAAGGGAATGTTGGGGTGTTGTTTTCTGAAGTCAGGTGAAGTTTTTTTTTAATGACATCAACTTGAATTTAAGTTGGCTCTTGGCAAATATTGAAAAAACCTTTCAACTGCCTTTTCCCCCTCTCAAGCTAATGCTAATTGAACACAGTATTTGATTAACCTCTTGAAGAGTATTATTCAAATGTTCTTTGGATGACTAAACTGATAAATTGGATAAAACTAATTGCTGGAGGTGATGAACTCTTGTGAATCATTGCAATTCATTCTGCCAGTTCGCTCAAGCTACACCAGAAAATCTGGAGAGGTGACAGCCCAGCACTATAATGCAAGCCCTATTCTCAAGCAGAGCAGAACTTGACGGGGGGAAGTCTTTGCATACTGTCTTATGTAGTGCAATTATTGGATAAACTTGAATCTATGTGTTGCTTTTTTTGAATTTTGAATTTTTGTATTTTATATGGGCTTTACGGATGTGCGTATTATGTTCCTGATCATCCTTTCTCCTTGAATTCGTTGTTAGAATGAAAAGCTGTGCTTTGTTCATTGTAATGCATTGTTGATCCATGGTGTTAAGAAAGCAGGGACCTGATCTTGAGATAAATTTCCAACACAGAACTAGAAAGGAATCCACCCTTAAACTCAGCAATAGTTCCAGCCTCTCAATGGAACTCTGAGCGTTGATCTAGGTGCCCTGAGTTAAAAGTAACATTTAGCCTATGGAGAAATCCCAGAGGACTCTCAACAATGATGATTATGAGATCTGAAAATAAAACCAATAAAAAGAAGACATAAAACCAGGGTTCTTCATTCTGGAAGGGAAAGGTGAAGGAAAGACTTAAAGGCTGTCTTCAAATATGTGGAGTTAGTTATTATTCCAAGGATAGTGTATATATTCTCTTTTTATATACTCATGGATAAAACCAGAGAGAACTGGTTTAAATTGTAGCAGAAGAGATTTAGGCTAGATGGGAAGAAAAAAAAATTTCTGACAGGACATACAAAGTGAATACCGGGCAAATATGTGGATTTCATTTCTCTAGTAAAAATCTGACCATTCACTAGACATTGCATTGAATAATCTCACCCATTGGTATTGATGCAAAAGCTAAGCCTTATTCTCAAGATCTGGAGGTGTTAGGATTCTATAACCATTCAATTTTGTACTTTAGAATGTCAATCACTTTTACAGTGATCTCTTCTTGGAAGCAAAAATATCCTTCTCAACATGCTTCTTAGAAGGTAGTAACTGTGCTCCATTGTCGAATTATTTATAGTGAAATAGGTATTGAAGAAAATGTTGTGTTAAAATTCTAGGCCTGGTGTGGCGGCTCACACCTGTAATCCTAGCACTTTGAAATGTCAAGGTGGGAGGATCACTTGAGGCTAGGAGTTTGAGACCAGCCTGGGCAACATATTGGGACCCCTTCTCTACAAAAAATTTTCTTAAAAAATTAGCCAGGTGTGGTGGCTTGTGCCTGTAGTCCCAGCTATTCAGGAGGCTGAGGCAGGAGGATATCCTGAGCCCAGGAGTTGGAGGTTGCAGTGAGCTGTGATCGGGCCACTGCACTCTGGCCTGGGTGACAGAGCAAGACCCTGTCTCTAAAAAATAAATAAATAAAATTAAAAAAATAAAATTCCAGACTGAGGGTGATGTTTCTGATGAGCAGGGATTTTTAAACTTGTTTTCTCATTACCTATGAAGCCTTGGTACTCAGATCCTTGTTATAACAGATGTTTCCTTTCTAAGACAGAAGATGAGTTATTATGAACACCTCCAATTCTGTAGGCTGGGCTTAGGGGAAGCTCTGAGTGAGGAGCCTGGTTTCATATGACCCTCAGATATCGCCACCTAGTGAGCAGCCGTGGCTTGTACCCCGTCATTTAGAGCCAAATCTCTTCAATGAAGAATTGAATATTTTATTTGCAAGAAGTTTTCAAAAGATTTTTAATTATTTTTGTCTCCAATATATATCATTTTCCGCATGACATAATTGACTGAAACAATGCATTTTTTTAAAACAAAAACCCAACGAAATAAATTATGATTTTAAACCTGATCTAATACTGTAGTTTGAGGAAACTTAAACTCTCATAAAGACAGGCCATCTGACAATTTCTGAAAATCAAACTACCATACCTCCCAGGTTATGAAGTAAATTTATAGATGTTACAATGTCTTCCAATCATTTAGATTTTTAAAAATTCAATAAAATATGAAACTTTATTTCAAATACACATTTTGAAACTTATTTGAAAATAAAATCAGGCTGCTTCCTAATGTAGCCAACACATCATCTAAATTGTTAAAAATCTGTTGTCATGCCAAAGACAATTATAACTGGAGATGTCTGATCCTAAAGCTCCCAGCCACGTAACCCACCAAGTAGAGAAAAGAGCTTACATTTAAGACTTAGGATATACGTCCCTTCTTGCTTTCTCATTCTTTCCTCCATTTTTTCCTTCTCTTCTTTCTTTCTATATTATCAATATGTTTATATAGTTGTAATATGGCATGTAATTTTTAAAGTAAACCCTGCCATTGTTCTTAACGTTTTTTGGCTTGTGAAGGAAGAATTTAATGTTTTCTCAAAGGAGTACTATTGCTCCTCTGACGTATTTTGCTCTCTATAATGGGTTTATAACTCTTTAAAAGAATTAAAATAAAAATCTTATCTTTCTCCTATAATAGAAGTAAGCTTTGTTTGGGATGTACACATTTCTCTGATGGGTAGAATGTGTCAGATGATAGTTTTCATGCTCGTAAGTATTTTTTCATCTGTTCAGAATTCTATTTCTTTGTAAATCCAGCCGCCGAATCTCAGTGTCTATGCAGAATGGTTTGGTTGACGAGGTTCTGGTTTCCCTGCCCTTCACTCGTTCCAGATACAGTTCATACTGCTGTTCAGTCGACAAGGGAAATTACGTCTGCAGAAGTGGTACACGACTCTGCCCGACAAAGAAAGGAAGAAGATCACCCGGGAGATCGTTCAGATCATTCTCTCTCGTGGTCACAGGACAAGCAGCTTTGTTGACTGGAAGGAGCTAAAACTTGTTTATAAAAGGTGTGAGTAACCTTATGAGAACTGAATTTTTCATTATTGCTTCGGTTTGTTCTAACCCTGAATATTTTAGGTTGTAATACCAATGCCATCATTTACTGAAATCTTTGAAGGCTGGGGCCCAACTATTTGTACCAGTAGACTTACTAGAAAAGAACTCTCATTTTATTGAAAGGACTTCTGAGTGCCAGGATGGAGTCTAGATACTCAGACTACACATTGATAGTGCATTCCAGGAATATTTTATGAGTACCTGTTATATTCCTGGCATTATTCTAATGGTTGGAGATACAGCAGTAGACGAAACACGTAACATTCCTGCTCCCCTGGAGTGTACTTATTTGTTAAGTAAACAAAATATTCTCAGTTAGTAACAAATGCTATGGAAAAAATGCATGTTAGTGTGATAGAGAGATGGGGTCTATGTTCAACTGGCACCTCTTATCCTTATTACTCCTATTTGTAGATGAGTAAAATGTGAACACAGAGAGTTTAATGATCAGTCCCCAAGCACAGTAACTGAGTGATAATTGGTAGAGCTAGGATTCAAATCCAGATCTTTCTGGCATTAAAGCCTGTATATTCTTTTACCACACCTGCCTGCCGTGGCAAGACCATACTAAAAAATAACCTCAATTTATAGACAAGGGAACTGAGGCCCAAGAAATAACATAATTTTGCCTATGAAGACCCTGCCCAAGCCAGGACCCAAACACAGCTGACCTGAGTCTGCATCCAACATCATATTGCAACTTCTAGAGGGAAAACACACATTAGAAATGTTCTTGCAGAGGGTGTTTATAAAACCAGATTGGAAAAACAGAAGTAACTTCTGTAAACTGATATTTAATGGAGTAAATTAACCAGTAAGTTCCTGCAGAGCTCCTTTTGCTGGGTCCAGGGTTAGAGTTTGACAAGTTGAGAGTGGGAGACACACACAGAATGGCTGAGAAGTACCGCGTGGAGTGAGAGGGTGGGGAGCATGGTCCCCGGGGAGCGTTGGTGAGGAGGCTTCGATTTTACAAAGAACAATCTACAAGCTGGAGGGAGGCATGGACAGACACTGATTATCATGGGCCAAAGGATTCTGTCTCCCTGATGATAGCTCTTCAAGGTGAGGTTTTGTTGAGAGCTTTTCACATAATTAACAGAAGTAATCCAATCACCACAATATACTCTGATTTATGTTTCTGGAGGATATTGAATATGATGAATGATCTCAACCTCGGATGGGGAGAGTCTCCGAAGGGGAGGAGATGACTTTGCATATTCATTGGGAAAAATCATCTTCAGATTGTTTAATGTATCATCATGTTTTGCTTTTCTTTATTATTTTTCTTTTCAAGGTATGCTAGTTTATACTTTTGCTGTGCAGTAGAAAATCAGGACAATGAGCTCTTGACGCTAGAGATTGTACATCGTTACGTGGAGTTGCTGGACAAATACTTTGGAAATGTAAGTGTTGTGCTGGTCTCTTAGTATCAGTTACAATCAACGTTTCAGTTTAGTTTGTCTCTCATGGCATCGCTTCTCTCTCTCAAATCTGAAATGTGAATTACATCTGTACCAACGATCACATTAGTCCACCTAGGATGAAAATACAAGGCTTTTCTCCCTGCCTGTAATTCTTAGTGAATGAAAGACCCAAAGCTTTAAAGAGGAGGGTGTGCATTTATCTTCAGCCCACAGATACAGTAGACACCTTGTTTCAGGGAACCAGAATTTAATTGTGAGGGATTCCTTGGTATTCTGTCCCTTATTCCTCATTGGCTTTGTCGTCTCTCTTCTGTTTTGACTTCTTATTCTAAGCTATAAGTGTTCTTTAATATTAAGAAAAAACACCCCCCCCCAAAAAAATCTAAATCCTTTCCCTCCCATTGCTATTTGACAATCTTTTTGCATTTTCTGCCAAGTAATACACTATGGCAGGTGCCCCAATCCTCAGAACCCATTCACTCTGCAGTGGCTTACAGTGTGGGTCCCATCTCCGCTGCCCCAAGGAAATCATAGAGTTACACTGAGGCCTCCCTACGGGTCAACATCAGTGGCATGTCTTAAGTCTTTACCTGCTTTCACCTCTGCGGCACTGGATCCTTGCTCATCGCATTGCTTTCTTTAAATGCACTCCACTTCTTTGCAACAGGACGTTGATTTCTGCTGATTCTTGTCCTATAGTTTCGCAGGCCCCTCTTTGGTTTCATCCACTGCACTCCCTTCCGCTTCCTGCCCTCTCCATGCCTTCCATCTCTTCCTATTTCCTGTATGTGTCTCCTTACTGTCTCTCCTGGAAATGCATTACTAGGTGACTCTTCACTTTGCTGGTGATGGTCTCCACTGGGCTTCTCATGGTCAAGAACCAAACTCATCTTCTGAAAACCTGTTCTGTCTTATGGTTGGAATTTATGAAGTTCCACGACCCTTCAATGCAAAAGGAAGGTGTTTCTTCCATCTTTTTCTACCCGTTGTCTCTGTCTATTCAAATTGGGCTAAAATCCATCTCCTCCTTTCCACTGTCGCTGGTGTAGGTTTACTTGGAATTTCAGTTTCGCTTTTCTCTTAAACTTCCCATATGGCCCTTTATGCCTCTGGGCTTTTCTTTGCTCCCCATCTTGGTCTGTGAAACATCATCTTCCTTATGAAACACAACTACAGGTGTGGGATTCCTTTGCAGTCCCTTTCCGTCATCAGCATTTAATAAAATTCAAACCTCCTAGCTTGACATTTAAGCTTTCAAAACATTGGTCCCAGACCACTGTTCCAAGCTCATTGCTTTTCTCTCTTTATATACCTGACAGTGATCAGTGATCCAGCGACAATGAACAGCCTTGTAGCATCCCTAATTGGTATAGGATTTGCTTGGCCACCAAATTACAAGTCTCTTGAGATCACAACCTGAGACTCATTTGGCTTTTATTTCCCCTCCACCACCTGTAACCAGTTGTGGGCCAGATTTTAGCAAATGTTTTAAAACATTTAATCCAGTTCACAGTCTCAGAAATAAATCATTCGATTTAGAACATGTTTTCTTCTGAGCAATAACCTCTTCCCTATTCCCTTGCTCACTGAAGAAGTTTAGTGTTGTTAGAAGAATTTGTTTCCAGAAGAGTTTTCTGTATTCTCTTTAACGGAATGAGAAGTATTTGCAGTATTGGTTGGGTTTATTAGATTTGTGGTAACACTTTTCATAAGGCTGAGCAGTGAAAAGATTTCTAAAAGAATTTTTCTTCCCTCCTTTTTTTTTTTTTTCCCTCCCTTGTCAATTTTGTTACAAGACAAATCCTTGCTTCCTGGATTTCAGGAATATATAGAAGTAATAAGACAGCTAGACCAGCTTTTACTTTTCTGTCTCTTGGTATACTAAATTTATTTTCATTTTTTTTTAAATTTCAAGATATTAAGGGGGTACAATTGTTTTAAGTTACATGGATTGTGTTTGTAATGCTTGAGTCCTGGCTAAAGGTGTGCTCGTCACCCAAATAGTGTCCATAGTACTTAACTTTTAAATTGGCTTATTCCTTTGCCCTCATCCCTCTTCCCCCTGGTTGGTTTCCACTGGGTTTTACTTACCTCTGTGCACATGTGTGCGCATTGCTTAGTTCCAATTTAATAGTGAGTATACGTGGTGTTTGTTTTTCCATTCCTGAGATACTTCACTTAGAAGAAGGTTTCCAGTCCCATCCGGATTGTTGCAAAAGGTTTAATTTATCTTTTTTATGGCTGAGTAGTACTCCATGGTATACATTACATATACCACATGTTATTAATCCATTCATGAATTGATGGGCACTTGAGTTGATTCCAATCTTTGCAATTATGAGTTGTGCTGTAATAAACATTCGTTATTACAGTTGTGCTATAATAAAGCAGGTGTCTTTTTGATGAAATGTCTTCTTTTCATTTGGGTAAATACTCAGTAGTGGGATTGCTAAATAAAATGGTAGGTCTACTTTTAGTTCTTTGAGGAATCTCCAAACTGTTTTCTGTAGAGGTAGTACTAATTTTCAGTCCCACCAACATTATAGAAGCATTCCTTTCTCTCTGCATCCATGCCAGCATCTATTGTTTTTGGACTTGTTAATACATGCCATTCTAACTGGAGTAAGGTGATACCTCATTGTGATTTTAATTTGCATTTCCCTGATGATTAGTGACATTAAGAATTTGTTCATATGTTTATTAGCCATTTGTCTTTCTTCTTTTGACAAGCTTCTATTCATGTCTTTTGCCTGCTTTTTAAAGGGGTTATTTGTTTTTTTCTTGCTGATTTGCTTGAATTCTTTGTAAATTCTGGTAATTAGCCCTTTATCAGATATATAGCATGCAAATATTTTCTCTCATTCTGTAGGTTGTCCGCTTGCTCTGTTGATTGTTTCCTTAGCTGTGAAGAAGGTTTTTAGTTTAATAAAATTTCATTTGCTAAGTTTTGTTGTTGCCATGATGCCACTGGGGTCTTAGTTATAAATTCTTTGCCTCGGCCAATATCTAGACAAGTTTTTTCTACATTTTCCTCTAGAATTCTTATGGTTTCATGCCTTAGATCTAAGTCTTTTATCCATCTTGAATTAATGTTTGTGAGTGGTGAGTGGTAGGGCTCCTGTTTCATTCTTCTGCATGTGGCTATCCAATTTTTCCAGCACCATTTGTTGAATAGGGTTTTTTTCCCCCAGTGTACATTGTTGTCTGCTTTGTCAAAGATCATTTGGTTGTAGGTAGATGGTTTTATGTCTGGGTTCTCTGTTCTGTCCCATTGGTCTATATCTCTATTTTTGTACCAATACCATACTGTTTTGGTTACTATGGCTTTGTAATATAGTTACTTTGCTTCACATAGTTCCAGATCTCTCTCAGTGATTGTTTGGACTCTTTTATACTCTTCTCTGCCTCTTTGAATGACTGGGTTGTCTTGAAAGCCTTATCTTCAAGCTCTGAAATTCTTTCTTCTCCTTAGTTTAGCCTGTTGTTAAAGCTTTCTGCTGTGTTTGAAATTCCCTAAATGACTCTTTCATTTTTTTAAGTTCTATTATATCCTTCTTGTGTTGTCTAACTCTCTAGTGACTTTTTCATTTTTTTCATTGATTTCCTGAAATATTGTTTTGGCTTCTTTTTGTTGGTGGCCCAGGGTCCATGTAGCAGAGCTGGAGCTGCTGGTCAGCCAAAATTCTCCCCCCACATCTAGGACCCAATGAGACAGTCACCCCAGGCTTCCCAAGTGGTGCCTGTGGTGTCTGAGGCTCCTCTTCTGTTCAGCTCCCATGCAAGGGAGGAGGCATGCTTGGCCCCCGGTCACGGGACGTGACATGGGGGAGCATCTGTTCCCTCCCTGGCCTGGTGGAGGTGAGACAAAGGCTATTTCTGGAAGGCTGGGTCCTGAGCAGACCTGGCTCCATGTACCAGAGTGTTCAGGATGTTTGCAGAGAGCTGGGATTGGCAGGCACTAGATCTCTGCTGCATGTGCTTTCCCGTGGAATATCGCTGCACAGATTCTGAGCAGCTCCTCCATCATCCCAGAGTTCTGCAGATCAAGCTTCCTGTAACTTTTGTTTCTCACCTAAAAAGCAGCATCCCCTCAGTTTACCTCTGTCCTGCTATCTTCATCTCTTACAGCGGTGTGAATTGCATTAGGATCCCCAGCTTAATCTCTGAGATGGTGGATGATAGTTGTGAGTGAGGATCAGCCACGCCCTGTTTGATTGAGTTGGTAGATACTGTAATGACCTATAAAGTTGTTCTTCCTATTAGTGGTTAATGCTGCAAGAAGAGCCAACTGTAGAGATGTTCTTTTGTGCCTGTGATAAGCTCTAGTCCCTCCGGTGGAGTACTTGAGTGTCCCAGGCTTTGGGAGGGGCCCTGTAGCTCCTTAGGGGTTTCTTGTTCCCCACCACAGCAGAGGTGGCTAGAAGAGTGAGGCAAGGCATGGTTAGGTTGTGAGACCCTGGAAGGCTTTGCAAAGCTTCAGCAGGACTCAAAGGTTATTTTCCCAGCCACTAGGAGGAGCCTCTGGAAGGAGGGTCAAGGCAGGCTCTCCAGACCAGGAAGGCTGCTCCTGAAAGAGGGGCCACAATTCCCTGACAGCCAGGGCACCTGAGCTTGCTGTGCTTGGTTGCTTACGGCACTGCAGGCTGTGATTTTCCCTGCTGGGGGACCTAACTAGTCCAACAGCGTGGCTTTCCAGTGGGGGGTTGGGTGCTCTCCCAAATTGCCAAGTCTTGGACCCCCACAGTGTTCTTTCATCGGTTCTGCCCATGTGGGCTCTCTCACCTCCTGAGTCCAGCTCCCAATCCTCCCACCTGTGTCCTCCAGGAACCTGCTTGAGTTATGGGGTTGGATCCTGACACAGGTCAGGATCTGGCTTGTGTATCTGACCTGCTGGCGTGTGTCTCTGAGAAATGCTGGTGGGCAGGGAGCTCCCAGATTGGGCACCCCAGGTCCACTGCAGGTCCTCGAGGGGAATGGCATGGGCCCCACTCCCTGTGGGAACCTCAGACTGCAGAACATGCCAGCTGGGAAGAGATGGCTGGTTACCAAATTCTTGGCTCAAACTGCTCTTCTGGTTGTAGTGGGTGCGGGAGGGGTCGGGAAGGACTCTGAATGGGAGAAAGCCGCTGTCCGGTCTGTCAGGTCACTGTCCTTGGAGGGTAACCCTGCATCAAATGTCCGAGCTCTGGGATCATGCAAGCTCTCCCCACAATTCTGTGGTTGCCACAGTGCTTGGGCTCATGGGGGTGGTAAAGTTTCCAAGTTACTTGGTAGCCCGCTGATCACTCAAGGAGTGTGGGAAGGAGAAAGGGATTCTCCCTTACCCCTTCACTGGGCTCTGAGCCTCTCTGGGCTTGGTCCTTACCAATGTCTTTTTTTCCTTTATCCTCTTCCTTCTCTGCTTCACAGTTTTCCTCCGTGAGGTCCCCCGCAGGCTCCAGCACTTCTCTCTATGATCTACACCTGAGCTGCATCCCCTCTCCCATCTCCTTCATCTGAAACCCTCCTTTCCTCTGGGACAGTCCAGCAAGCGATGTCTCTAGTCAGCCATCTTGCCCCTCCTCCATTCTCATTTTTTAAAGAGAAATGTGCAAATATATAATGGCATATTTTCAAATATGATGTTATTTAATTTAATGCTTTCTATAATTCAAATGAATTCTTACATTTTGCTACTTAATTTTGAAATAAACTACAGACTTTGTCTTTTGCAAGGGCCTGAAGAAGTTTTCCTAGGTCTGGGCTTTCCCATAACCTGCCTTTTCTTCCTCATTTCTGAGCTCTGGTTTGACCTGTTGCATTTTCCTAGATTAAACCAAGTGTGATAATGTGAATTGGGGCTGAATTTTGATCTCAATCTATCTGATCAAATTTCAGATATTTCAGAGCATGTTGCTTTCTTGAGAGAATTTGAGTGACCTTCACCAATGCCAAGCCCAGTTAAAGTATAAGGAGAATCAGAATGAATTCCTAGTTCAACATTAATTTTCTGTCCTATTTTTTTATACCTTTAGAAGCTCTGTCTTTGTCATGTACCAAAATGTAATTCACTAAAAAATTCTATGAATCTTTCATTAAGTTAAGAGCAGCTAAGAGCAAGTCAAGGCTATGTGCCCAGTAGATGTTCAGCTCTTATTAATTAAGAGCAAAGCCTTCCAGTCCGATTCTCATTGACATCATCTCAGGAGTAATATATTTCTCTTTGGTTTTCTTTTCTATTTGTGTTAATACTAAAGCTTTTCTTGAATGCTGCCCTTATATTATCCAAGGGAAAACTTTGTACTGAGCTTCTCTTACAACAGTGGAAAATATTATCTTCCAAAGATAGGTGAATCAAAATCTCGGGCTACTAATTTATGTATTTTTCTAGCACTTTTCAATTCCAAGGAGATTTACAAGGATTAACTAGTTAATCTTTCGATCTGCAGTAAGTAGCATTAACTCCAGTTTATAGAGGCTCAGAGGAAATGCCTCAAAGTTTCACAGTAGATAAGGATCTGTTTGAGGATTTAGATACCCGCCATAGTTTCCCATTACAGACAGTAATGTGAATTCTTACTGATGTCCTCAGAGTGTGTGGATGTTGGTGTCCTAGACAGCTTTTGAACTTGATTGAGAGAGTTTTTTTGTTGTAAGAGGAGGAGGACTCTGAGTCCTGCCAGGTAGATGCTGGTGTCAGCTCACTTGCTCACCAGATCCGTGATTTGGGGCCCATCCTGTATCTCCATTTTACAGATGAGAAAAATGACCTTCAGAAGGTTAAGAGAAGTATTTACTTTGCTAACCTTATGGGACTGCTGTGAGGGGAAAAGAGAGAGAGAGAGTGATAGCAATATTTAAAAAATTGTTAATTGCTATATAGTTGTACCTCACATTATAATTATTTTTATTTTTTATGTAGCTTTATAGTATTTATATAGTTTCTTATTATCTGAAGCGTTTACTACATGGACTTGAAACTTTTTGTATTCACTTTAGAATAGAATTGAATAAGGGCAGGTGTTTCTTAGACTCTGTCCAGAAGGATTTAGTTGGTGAGATGCCAGAGATAATCTCACTACACCATATATATTCTGTAAGAAAAGAACCTCAAGCCAAATTATAGTAAAGCACAAGGCTAGGAAATTGAAGATAAAGTTAAATTAACACGGTGAGGGAGGAGGAAGCGTGTGTATTTGCATAATCAGCAGGACTGCAGTCACTTGAGCAATAAGGACATTTTTTTTAGTGTACTGGGATAAAACCTTAAGGTAGAATTTAGAAGTATTTGAGTACTTAGGCAGTGGCTGAAGAAACACGAATTTGATATATGATTCTCCTGGATGTTTTCTCTTCATATTCTCAGATGGCTCAAGTATAACTATGGAGTAGACTCAAAGAATAACAATAGAATGGCACTTTAGAGCTGCTACATATGAAATAGTTGCTTCTTTGTAACATTCTCTGTAATACCAATGGAACTGGTACATCCATTTCTCTTAGGATCTAGAGATAGTAACTGTATACTAAGGGGTGTGTGTGTGTGTGTGTTTTGTGTGTATCTGACTCTGCATGCCACCTTACCTTATCCTCATCCTATGAAACTAGGTGCAATAAATTAATCGCCCCATGGCTGCTGGAGGGCCCTACAGGCCTGGGGATGGGTTGCTGCTGTCAGAGGAAAGTCTAAGAGGTTTCTAGAGAACTTGCATTAGTGTCTGTCAGGTTCACTTTGCAGGATTCTAACTGATGATTTCTCCTAATGAGGCTCCTGTCTGTCTTGGGATTCCTGGTCTACACCTGCCTTGAACTCTGAGATTCCTCAGCTATTGCTACTATAACTCCTGACTTCTGCCTCTTCTGACCTCTGGTAACTGCTTCCTTCTCATACCTGCTTTCATGTGCATAGATGTTTGATCTACTGTGATGTTTTTTACTTATATTGTTTAAAATTTCAAAATAATGCATATTTTTAATGTATTCTTCTAGACATATACAATTTTAAAAAAATAAATGGGATTGCATTATGCATATACTCTGCAACTTTCTATTTTTCCTTTTCAAGTCTATCTTGGAGCTCTTTCCATGTCTGTCCATGTAAATCTACCTCACTCTTTCCAATTTATACATAGCAAATATTTGCAACATATATAACAGGCAGGAAAGGGGATAGACTCCATGATACAGGAAGAATTCTTGAAAATCCCTAAGATAAATATCACAACAGAAAAAACAAAGCCTTCAAGAAACAATTCATAGACAAGGCATGAAATGGAAAAGGCCAACACACGTCTAATAAGATGTACAGCCTCACTAGCAAGCAGGGAGATACAAATTTAATGTTCATTGGAAAATTAAGAGATAATATTGATTGCTGGTGATGGTATGGATACACAGGTATGCATTCTCACTGTTACTAGAATTTGTAAGTTTTATAGATTATTTTGGAGGATCAAATTGTAGTATTTATCAATTTTAAACATACAAATCCTTTGACCTAAGAATTCCACAAGAAATTTATTCCCATGCTATACTCAAATTGGTGCATGATAATATAGATGAACAACAAAAATTACAGCAGCATTATTTATAACAGAAATTGGAAATGACCAAAAGTCCATCCATATTCATACAGGAATTGTTTAAGTAAAATATGATATACGTTGTCAACATAAACTATGTTCTTTGTGGAGTCTGTAAGTTTATAGACCTAACTTGTAAATATTTGGAGCAATTTGCTAAAATATGGACATTTATTTTATGTAAAGTTACAGCATTCAACAGAATCAGAGAATCATTTATCAGGGAAGCCATTAATCCCCAGTATAATAGAAACAAGGCCAAAATGGTGGTGGCTCATTTTGTCCTACAAACATTGATTGCATCCTACTATGTGCCAGATACCAGGGATATAAAGATGACTCCGACAAGGTCTCTGCCCTGAGCCCACAGTGCAGGTGGAGTGATTAGTGTTCCATACAAAAGCATAAACTAGTGCACAGAAGATGTAAGTGAGAACCCAGAGGAAGTGATGTGAAATCTGAACGAGGAAAAGAGGATTTGGGGAATTGCCCCTGACATTTGAATTTGGCCTTCAAAAATGAGCTTGGTTTTGCCAGCAGGAGAATAAAGACAAGGACAGTTGGGGAACATTCCAAGAATTGCTGGAATGTGCCAGGGAAAGAGGCATGAAAGAACACTGTGGGTTTGTGGCACGTGTAGCTGACACATGGATGAGCACTGGCATAGGAAACCGGAGAACTGGGCCCTGGTAAAGATTCGTACATGCTGTGCTCAGGACTTATGCTTTGTCCTGAACATAAGACCTTACACAGAAGAGGCAAAAGATCAGCATTTTAGCAAAGAGCTAGTGGTCAATGGCCTTCAACAGGCACAGCCACCATCTAGAAGGTCATTGCAATGGTCTAAGTGAGAGGTGTTGTGGGCCTGAGCAGTGGCAATGAAGACAGAGGAGGGAAGCAGGGTTGGTTTAGGATTCATTTGAACTACAGAATCAATAGGAATTGGTGACCAAATGAAGAGAGATAAGACGAAGGGAGGAAAGTGAATGAGGGAGAGGGGAAAATAAGTTGAACTCTAGAATAAATTAGATTGAGCAATTAGAAAGAGGTGGTAACTACTAGGCAAAATAGGGACTAAAGGAAAAAGGATAAGCTTGATAATGGTTTGGGACATGCTGCCATGGATTGAGGAACAGGCAGATAGAGATGTCTAGTTAGCAGGTGAAAGTATTGGACTACACCCCAGAGGGAGATCAGAGGTAAGTATCTAGGATTGTTGAGCCATGTGCATGCTGGACACAGCTCTAGAGAGTCAGGGAGATTGTCTGGGAGAATATGTGTTTTGCAAAAAGAAGAGGCTCCCTTGAGGAACACAAATATTCAAGGAGAAGATGGATCAGATCGCTAGACTGTAAGCAACATGGGCAGAGAGGTTTGCCTGTTCTGCTGATGGACATGTCGTAAGCATGCTGTAAATACTTCTTAAACGAATGCAAGGAAGGGGGGAGATGAATCATCCAGGGAGTCTGAGAAGGAATCGTCGGAGAGGGAGGGGAAGAACAGGCATTAAATGGTATTGCCAAAGTCTAGGGAGCAAAGGAGAGAGATTGGTGAAGAGCGTCAGATGCTGCAGAGAGGTGAATGGGGGGGAGAACTGAAGACTTCCAATGAGCAGAGCTTTAAGAGGGCAGCTGCATTCAGTTGGGTGGGTGGGGGCTGGTGTGGAAGGCAAAAGGGAAGTGTCAGCGAGTGGAGGAATAAGTAGGAAGGAAGACAGCAAGGACAGTGCCTGGACAGCTGTCTGGTCGAGGCACTGCATATGAGCCTTATTTGGATTATGGTTGTGGTCTCGCCACTTGCTACAGTTAAATACCCAAGGCTCTGAGACTGCTTTGGTCTGTGACAGTGGTTTTTGATGGGAAGTTCCCCAGATCAGCAGCCGCATCCCCGGGGAACCTGTTAGAAGAGCAAACTCTTGGGTCTTACCCAGACCTGCTGAATCAGAAACGCGGGGGCCGGGGAGGGGGGCCCACAGTGCGTGTTTTAATGAGCCTTTGGAATGCATCCGGTGTGCTCCAAAGTTTGAGAACCTCTGGCCTGTGACATAATTTTGAGAAAAATTAGCACAATTGAGCTAATCTGCCTTTGAAGAGAGAGCTGCTGAGAGAATCCTAAAGCTAGGAGCCACAATTTACAGACCAGAGCGAGGAGAACGAAGCTCTGCCCTCCCGCCTGGAACGCAGCTGGGGCCCCACGTTCACGTGTGCAGAGTGGCCTCGTTCCTCCCCTGAGTCTCAAATTTCTTGTTGCAACAGAAAACATTATTATCTAAGGACATGATTTGCTTTAATAGAATGTGGCTTTGCTTTTCATTAAAGGCCTGGAATTCCCTGCTTCTATTTTCCTGTCCTTAAAATACCATCTGATAGTTTTATCTTTGGTATGCCACATGGGTGCAAACATTGAAAAAACTTGAAAACTGGCACGTGTTTCCCTGACATAACTGCAAGTTCATCAAAACATTTGTTTTTGTCCTACCAGGTCTGTGAACTGGATATTATCTTTAATTTTGAAAAGGCTTATTTCATCCTGGACGAGTTCATAATAGGTGGAGAAGTTCAGGAAACATCCAAGAAAACTGCTGTCAAAGCCATTGAAGACTCTGATATGTTACAAGAGGTCAGTACAGTTTCCCATGCCAAGATGATGATGATGATGATGATGATAGTGTTAATAATTATAATATTAGCCAACACTTAATTGAGCACTCACTGTGCCCCGGCTACAGTTTCTAAGCCATTTGCATGTACTAGCTTATTTAATTCTCACAGCAACTCTGGGAGGTAGGTAGTGTTGCTACCCCCATTTTACAGGTGAATAAATTAAGACATCAAGACGTTACATGACCTGCTCAATTTCACACAGCTTGTAAGTGTGGAATAAGGATCTGAATCCAGGCAATTCGGCTCCCGAGTTTTGGCTCTTCATGTCTGGCTGGGCTTTTTAGTGTGAGGATACCTCACTGTCAAAAAGGTTATCAAATGCTCAGTGCTATTCTTTTCAAGAATAATTTTATGAGATATATAAAAAGACTTTCATTAAAATATCTGTGCTGCCCTGGGAAAGGAGAATAGCACTACATAGTTATTTCATTTGCCAGGGATATTAGAGCTTTATTATTGAAGATGGCATTTATCATTTTAATTAAAATTTCTTACACCTCCTGGGAAGGCTGTGTGTGCTCTCCTGTTTGCATAAATAAATGGGGAACACTGTGGCTTGCTTGCCAAGGTATAAATGAGCCCTGAAGCATCCACTGGGTCCTGCTGATTCTCTGTGATATTTATATAAAATATAGTGGGACTTTTCTTTTAGAAGCAGCCCAGATTTGCACCACACCTAATAAGGGAACATGCCTACATTAACCCCTTCAGTTCTCCCAAGGATGCTGAGAAAGAGTGCTTCCCCCCACTGAGCTTCCCCCTCCTAAATGAAGTGATCTGACCAGTCCCAGCCAAGCTGGTGCCTGAGGGCCTGAGTTCCATCCCAGCTCTGCCACCTCTAGGTACTTCTTCCCGAAGCATCAGTGGGTCTTTCCATCTTCCTATTTTCATAACAGTAGGTCAAAAGGATCCAGAGCGATGTAAAGTACCTTTTAAACATTGGTGCTAAAGCCATTCTTCCTGCTATTTGGAAGTAAGAGGCTGATTAAGTTAATAAAACAATGTGGCCGGGTGCAGTGGCTCACGTCTGTAATCCTAGCACTCTGGCAGGCAGAGGCAGGACAATCACTTGAGGACAGGAGTTTGAGACCAGCACGAGCAAGAGCAAGACCCCAGCTCTAAAAAAAAGTAGGAAAAAAAAAAAAAAAAACAAGCATGGTGGCATGCACCTGTAGTCCCAGCTACTAGGGAGGCTGAGGCAGTAGGATTGCTTGGGCCTAAGAGTTTGAGGTTGCAGTGAGCTATGATGATGCCCCTGCACTCTAGCCCAGGCAACAGAGTGAGACTTTGTCTCAAGGAAAAAAAAAAGTTAATAAAACATCATTAGGCATGATTTCCCAGCAACTGTTTTGGCACATCTTTGAGCAGGTTACTTGCTCCTGCCCACTGAGGGACTCTGTCCTCAGATGAATGTACATGGAGAAAGAGGTCTATTCGAGTGGGACCCGTAAGTACCTCCATGTGCCTATTGGGAAGGCAATGCATTCATTACTAGAGGTGTTTTCACCTCAAAACGTACATTTAAACTCTCTAATGTTTACCTGGCTCTCTCCAAATGCCACAGGAAGGGAATTTTACAAGGTACTTGAGAAATCAGTGGCTTGGAAATCCTACAGAACAGTGTTTCTTAAAATATGCTGGGAGTGGGTGGAGAGGGTGGAGGCTGTTTATAACTCTATCCTTGGGGTCCTTGCTGTGGAATCTGCTCATAGGAGAAACAAACTCTTAACAGGGTCTTTGACACTTCAGTAATTAAAGCTCCCTGAATTGGGGCCAAGACACACCTGGATTAATTTGAAATCCCCTCTGTAGGAAATAGAGTTCTAAAGAGCATGCCATGAATCTGGTGTTTCTAGTTCCATTTAAATCTGGGGAACAGGTAGTTCAGTGTGAGCTCTCTCACAGTTAAACAGTAATTGGTAGTTCATGTCCCTGGTGACTGAGTGGAATGTCTTGATGGGTGGGTCACAGGGGACCCTGCATTTAGCCCCTGTGTCCCCAAGGTGAGAAGGCAATGTCGTGGACACCCTCTAAATCGCTCTCATTGAATTAATAGCATCTGCCAAATAGAGAATGTGTTGTTATTAGTGTTTTCTTGGGCTCTGGTGCTCGCTCCAGTGAAATCAATGAATATTTTGGGGAACTTGTTGAAAGATTGACTTTGTATATCTGGTCTGCATCAGAAAAATTTAGAATGGATAGGAGCATTATAATTACATAAAAGAAAAGAAATTACTGCTTTCTCTTTTTCTCGTCCTTTGGACCTACGCACATATTTGTGGTTACTAAAGGTTAAGGGCGGCCTTTGTGACGTTGTTTTAACTGTTAGAACAACTGTAAATCTTGAGGTAGCCCCTGAGAATTTTTCTTAACCACCAGTTAATAAGAGTTTCTTAGAATTAAAAAACAAAAAAAAGCTGTGCTCATCTACATATTTAGTAAGAAGATACATAGTATCAAATCTCCAAATACATAAAGCTTATTCTGAGTGGAGTGGAGCTAGTCATTGAAATAGGGACAAAAAGTAGCAGTTTAATTCTTTGGGGAGTGCGATGACTTACTTGGGAGTAACACCAATGTGGATGATGGCACAAAGTTATTAGAAGGAAGATAAAGAAGATAGTAGTCATTAACTGCAGAAGTTGCAATTCCTGAGATGACCTGGGAGGCCTTGCAAACACTAGATGTTTTACCCGGACTAAGAGCGTGTTAAGGAGAGGTCAGGTGGAACCTCATGGGCTCAAGCAATAGCATACTCGTATCCTCTAGGGAAAACATGTGAAATGGTAGGTGCACTGCAATACCGTCACCCTTAAAAGCATAAACCATGTTAACAGCTAAGCCAAACCATAATGCAGGAGCAAGTCATAGCATGCACTGCACTTTATATGCAAGAAATACTGCAGAGCTAAGTGTATCCAGAAGAGGTCCCAAGATGTGGACTCCAGCTCTCCTCTTTTGAAGGTGAGGGCAGTTAAGATTGTACCAGCTTTACAAATCTGTTCCAAACCCTTAAAGTGGCAAGCTCAGTAAAATACCAACATTTATTTACATTATGGGTTCACGGAACTGGAGTAACAGCAGGGTTCAGCTCAGACAGGGCAGCCAGTGTGGTATTTAGCAGACTGAGTCATCTGGTAGTGTGAGCAGTATCAATAACTAGAGGCCAGCGAACCAGGAGGCCATCCAAGTGTCAACTCTAGGGCTGCTGACTGGCTAAGGCCCCTTCCAAGGCCTCAGGAAGGGCCTAACAATGCCCTCATCTGGTCGTGGGTTTTTGTTAAATTTGCGAAAGTAACGTATTTTAACTGCAAAGGATATGTAGCCATACAATGAATATAAGGTATGATAGAGGGGTGTCAAGCGAATAATTAATGAAAATAATGTGACTGTTTTGCATTTGGTGATATTTGTCATCTTTTTAAAATTCATAATCTGCCATAATTTCTTTTCACATTCTAAATAAACCTCATACCTGGTTTTGATTTGTAATTTTGTGTTCTTTTTTAAATTGTATAATCTGGAGACTCCACAAAACCAGCCTGGGCCAGTCTGATACCTCTGCTAAGTTAAAACACATGTAGGAGCAGCATATGTAGAAGGAGATACGGGGCAGGGGGTACAGGGCTCTTTGGACCAATGCCCATTTAGGAGGTAAGAGCTTTATAAGAAAATATGGATGACTGAGCTCAAGTATTTTCACCAGAGGAGTTCTGGAATTCTAAACAGAGCTGGTGAAAACAAGTTAGAAAACCTTATTTCTAACCCTTGTATCCCTTGGTCAATCTTGTGTGGCCAGTGGCCTCGGTCTCTTTGGTGTATACCATTCAGTGTATTTCCTGGTAGGTTCGAATGAATCACTTACCCTGGGGTTTAAGCTTTAAGAACAAGTCCAGCCTTGATTGCTAAAGAAGCTGATGGTGATTCAAACAAAAGAAGAGGCAGGGCAGGGTGTTACCTAAGGATGACTTTCTTACCCCCTTGAGCTCTCTTATTGATTTAACCCCAGGGCCATGCTTTTATACAAATACGTATGTTTATAGTAGGAGAAAGTACAAGAGAAAATCCATCCATCTTGTATGGTATAAGACTTGCATCATCACTGTGACTTTGAACTCTGCTTGTATTTGTGAGTTTAATCAAAAATTTTTCAAAAAAGTGCTGGAAAACAATTATGGCCTTGTGGCATTTTTGCAAACTTGGTAACTGATGAACAGTATGAAGAAATATAATTTGTATACTTTGGAGGAAAGCATCTTCAAAACACATGACAGACATTCTTAAGAATTATGGTCAATGTATCTTTTCTGCCTTGTCAATAACTATATTAAAGATGTTCCGCATAATACATGTAAAAATGCATGTGTTATACAAATACAATTCAGACTTCTCTGATACATGTGCCCAGTTGTAGCCCTCATGATGGTTTTAGCAGAAACATTTATCTTAAGTCAACAATGATATCTTGGCAACTGTTGCTTTTGCATCTCTCTGTCATCAGACCTCCATTTTATGATCAAGCTTAACTTTTTCTCAGTCAAAAGTTATTTAATTCTAGCCATATGGATGTGTATACACATTATACTGGGACTTTGAACCACCTTTCTTGATTAGAATGCAAAGATTTATGTCCACGTATACTTTTGAAAACTTCTTTTTCAACAATGGCATATAAATAAGTTAGAGAATGAAAAAGATTTCAGTCTGTGGTTTAAAGGGAAAATTGTTCTAATTTATTGTTCTCTTTCAGACAATGGAAGAATACATGAACAAGCCTACCTTTTAACTACATCTACTTGAAGACACCGAGTGCTACATGTTGTAAACCTGTAAATAACCAATGCTTCCCATCCAGTTTTTTGATAGAGCCTCTGGCACCATGCCAAAAATAACTTAAAGGGATTCTTTGTTAAATAACAGAAATTAAAGTTGTTTGACATATTTATAATTACTATGTCTGTATTGTACTGTTTATGTGCACTTATTGTGGCTCTGGGTGTTTAAAATAACTGCCGCGTAACTCAATAGACAGTATTTGTTTGCAATGTTTTAACTCTATGATATTTTTAAGCTAATTTGGATAAATTAGTTACTATATATTTTTGTTGCATTTAATCCTCTACTGACAGGTTGAAAACTATATTTTAATGATCCATGATGTTGAATGTAAAGTAAATATCATATCATTAATACTTATTCTAAAAGTTTAGTTTTTTTAAATTGCATAATAATGCAAAATTATGCTAATAGTTCAGAGTTTATACAGAATACTAGACATTTTTCATATACTTAATAATACTGTAATTTCAGTTCAGATATAATGTATCTGATTTTAATGTCTTGAATTCATTTATTTTTTCAGAATTGGAATTAAAAAAAAATAACCAAAGGTAGTATAGAACTTAATAAGTGTTTTTGATGCCTTAGAAGCTGCTATCTGGGCTGAGGTTTTAATTTTACTTTTTAATTAAATATAAGGGACATTCCAATGAGGTTTTCTACAAACTCTATATATTTATTAAGGTGTAAAGAGATCTGGAGATATAGTATCTATGACTTCTTTTTACTATAAAAATATTTTGATAAGAATTAATAACGATAGCAATAATTATTGCTACTATTATTTTAAAAATCTCTTATGTTCCAAGTACTCTTAGTTGCTTGAGAGATTTTATTTCAAATATTTTTTTAATTTATATCTAATACATTTGGTGACTTATTATTAGGCTTACTTACAGCATTGAATATTGCAGCCTCTATGGTAGATTCATTTCCTCCTTTTTTTCTCTTTCCACCCTTTCTTCCTCAAAGGAAATATTTGCTGCTGACTGCTATTATTATAAATACGTCACGTTTGGGCTTCCTGGAATGAAAATTCTATATAACCAGGTGCTAAAAGTGATGAGGCATATTATGGGGAAATAGCTCATATTTTGTCGTGGTGTCTGCTTTTAATGTCTTACCTGTGCATTTCAATGTTAGTTTTGAGGACTGGTGTCATTCACATTCCAGTGGTTAGGGACCCTTTAGTGCTTTTCCTAGAAGAGTGTGCTTTCTGTTGGATTCTATAGGAGATCTCCTCTGGTAGACCTTTAGAGAACATAGTGGGAAAATGTTCTCTTTGGTTCATCTCAGCAGACATATTTAGGGAAAACGGCAAGACAAAAGTAGAAGAACAAAGGGGAAAATTGACTATTCCTCAGTATAACTACTATTCAAAGGAAACAGTTCAGATGACCATATGAAGTGATCACTGGGATTTTAATATCTAATATTTCCTCAAATTAACCATGTAATTACAATCATGGCATCAGAGTAAAGTTTATAAGTTTTGATCACTTTGTTTACCTTAGATCTGCTTCAGTTTCATGGTTTATTAACTTTTTGTTTTACTGGCATAAACTCTTTATTTTTCAATACAGTTGAAAAAAAATGGACCTCATCTCATGTAAATCTGTCATGGTTTTTCTGGTTCTTTTGAAGTTTTCCATCATATCTGGATGAAGGTATCTTTTGAACCTCATTCAAATATACTACACATATTCTAGATAATTCTGTATTAGACACTGGCTGGCTATGCACAGGGCTTCTCAGAATTCTTCATGTCAAGGTCATACATTGGAACATATCTGTGACTCACTGGGGTAAATTTGAGGGATTTTTAGGACATCCTATATGGGCCTTGGTAAAAATAATCATGTTTTCTTTATGTTCTATAATTATCAGATAAATATCAAGTGAAAGGAAGATAATAAATACTAAATTTCTATAAAACTTCCATAATAAAAACTATTATAAATTTTTAAATGAGGAACTTGAGTGTGCTTTCATGAATATAGTTTTTTGAAATCATGTTTTATGCTTGAAAATGCTGCCCATCATTGGTGGTGAAGTCCCTTTGATATGACCTCTTCATTTTCTTGGTACTAACCATTATGGAGCAACTTCACAAGTAGGAGAGTAGCTGACAGCAAACGGGAGAAGAGAATTGATTGTTTTTGCTCCTACTAACTTTTTTCTCCCATCCACCCACATTTTGAGAATCTCATCTCTTTACATGTAATGAAGGATGTGATCATTCTTTAAATCTAGTAACAACTCCTTTCTTTCATTAACGAATATAAAGTTGACATTTTTATGATAAAGCAAATGGAATTTTAGTTCATTCAAATTTGTTTTCCATATCAAGTCTCTTAAAATAATGATAAAGCTTTTCATCAAACACAATGTTCTTCTAAACCCCAATAATTCTTCTTTAGTATTCATATTATAACACCTATGACACATCACTGGTGAACTGCGTTTAATGTCAGTTTTCTAAGGCTTAATCAATAATTTTATCAGCAAATGCTAATGTACTTTTCCAGATGGTTGCTGTAATTTATTTTTTACTTCAAAATATTAAGGGGGTACAAATGTTTTAGGTTACATGGATCGCTTTTGTAATGCTTAAGTCCCAGCTAAAGGTGTGTCAGTTACCCAGATAGTGTTGATAATATCCATTAGGTAGTTTTCCCCCCTCTCCTCCTCTGTCCTCCCCTGATGGTTGATCTCCACTGAATTTTATTTCCCTCTGTGCACATGTGTGCTCATTGGTTAGTTCCAATTTAATAGTGAGTACATGTGGTGTTTGTTTTTCCATTCTTGAGATGCTTCACTTAGGAGAATGGTCTCCAGCTCCATCCAGATTGTTGCAAAAGGTATTAATTCATCTTTTTTATGGCTGAGTAGTACTCCATGGTGTACATGTACCACATTTTATTAATCCACTGATAAATTGATGGGCATTTGGGTTGATTCCGATCTCTGCAATTGTGAATTGTGCTGCAATAAACATTTGGGTGCAGGTGTCTTTTTGATGAAATGTCTTCTTTTCCTTTGGGTAAATACCCACTAGTGGGTTTGCTGGATCAAATGGTAGGTTTACTTTTAGTTCTTTGAGGAATCTCCAAACTGTTTTCCACAGAGGTTGTACTAATTTGCACTCCCACCAGAAATACTCCTTTCTCTCTGCATCCACGCCAGCATCTATTATTGTTTTTGGACTTGTCAATAAATGCCATTCTGACTTGAGTAAGGTGTATGCCATTGTGGTTTTAATTTTTATTTCCCTGATGATTAATGATGTTGAGTATTTTTTCATATGTTTATTGGCAATTTGTCTTTCCTCTTTTGAGAAGCTTCTGTTCATATCTTTTACCCACTTCTTAATAGGGTTGGTTTTTTCTTGCTGATTTGCTGGAGTTCTTTGTAAATTCTGGTTATTAGCCCTTTATCAGATGTGTAGCTTGCGAATATTTTCTCCTATTCTGTAGGTTGTCTATTTGCTCTGTTGATTTTTTCCTTAGCTGTGCAGAAGATTTTTAGTGTAATAAAATCCCATTTATTAATTTTTGTTGTTGCCATGATTGCCATTGGGGTCTCCTTCATAAATTCCTTGCCCAGGCCAATATCTGAAAGAGTTTTCCCTACATTTTCCTCTAGAATTCTTATGGTTTCATGAGTCCCTGCAGTTTTTGATAAAGTTTATTCAGATGCTGTGAAATATAAATAAAACAAGTCAATGAATATTTTCCAATAATTTGCAAAGAAAGGACCATTAAATATTTTTTCAGTTCTTATTTTAACTCTTAACAAACTCTTGATAAAACTTCACCCATAGGTAATGTACTTTGGTATTAAATAGCAAAAATCTAGTTTGTCACACGCAGCTAAAACCAGAAAGGTCTATAACATCTAGTGTTTAATTCGAGTCACATTTTGATAGTGCTGTTTAATGTGGAATTCACGCCTACAGCCGAACTTCTGATAAGTTCTTCAAGAAGAAACTCACATGTTAAACTGAATCTCAGTGTCTTCTCCTTTCATCTGTGCCATCGGTGCATAACTTATGCAGTGTTTCCATCAAACTTACTTAGTTCAAAGTGTTCATTTGCTGTGTTATTAACTTGTTTGTTTTGCAACTTTACAGAATAAATAATGTTCTAAGCTTTTCTCTCCAGGGTTTAACAGTTATTGACAAGGGTTGATAAATCTGAGATGGTACAGTTATGATTTAACTATCTTCTAGATTAGAATTATTTCCATGTCTTGACATGTCCTCTATTTATCTACTAGTAATAGTATTTAAAAGTGGCACTATTTCTCTTTCCTTTGGAAAATATTGAGAATTTCCACATTGGAAAATTGGGCAGTTATGTAATCGTGAGTTATGTGAGCTTTTATTATTGTTAGCATGACCTCATGACTAGCTTTATGAGCTATACCTGGTATTGTTATAACTTATAAGAGAAACTTATTTCTCATTTTATACTTGCATTTGTTTAAAATGCTAATCTTGTGTAAAATGGATGCTTAGTAGAAAGATACCAGTGTAATTTACTTGACACTATTGCTTTATTTGAAAACATTTTAAAGGAAATAAGACATTTACGCCGAAGAAAAAGAATTATGAAGAACTTGGTTCCAAATGTGAGATTATTCTATACTGCATCAATAGTGATTTAAACTTTTTTTTTAACAATTTTTTTTTGAAAGAGGGAATCTGTTCAAGTTGTGAAACCTCCAGTTTTAATAAAATTTTCCCAGTATGGTAGAAAAATATCTGTAAAACTTAAGACTATATAAACACAAAGAACTAAGGGAGTTGCTGGTGTTTGTGGTCATAAATTAAGTTCAAAAAATAATTTAGGTCATTTACATTCCTAGAAATAAATTAAAAAATAAATTGAAAAATTGAAGTGTAACATAATTTTGAAAATTAATGCAGTGAAAAATTGGAAGCATTAAAATATCAATTTTCATTTAATAAAATAAACTTCCAAAAAGTCTTAAAATATAAATATCACTTTCACTTATGTAGGATTGTATATATTTTCGAGAATCTGTCTCCTATAATGAATTGACTTAATTAAATTATGTTTTTCTGTTTTTAGAAATGAGCAACTTTTTATTTCTGAAAACAATTTCTTAATGAAATTTTATTCAGTCAGACTATGACTAATTACAATATTAAAAGCCAGAATTGAAATGATGGATAAATGAATGTATAAACCAAGGCATATTAATGGAAAAAAATGAATAAAATCAATTGTGAGTTCTACTTGAAACACCTAATCTCATATGATAATAGTAATAATAGAAAACAATTTGTATATACTTTATTAGCTGAAAAATTCATTAAAAATATAAGTGCATAGAGCAAATTAAGTCAGAAGAAAATTTAAATCTTTTACATACACAAAAGGAATCATAAAGTGAAAATCAGACTAGTTGATTATTTTAGGCAGTCCTTTGTATGTAGACATGTTTATTAAAGCCTCTCTGTTCTCTGTCAGTGTTCTCTGTATTCAAAACCTTTTGAGCTGAAATGCATAATTTCTGAATTTAGGGGTTTTCCTGGGGTAGCCATCCCAATACTATTCAAATATCTCAAACCTTGTGAAAAACAATGATTTAATTTTTTTTTAATCTCTATGTGTAATTTTCAGCTGTCATTCTCCCAGAGCAAACCAGTGGGCCATAGTACACTGGTTGGGATGTTCTGAGCCATAAGACTGAATATAATATTTGTGTTTAGCTAGAGCATCAGAATGGTCTAGGAATTGGGGACCTTCATACTGCTCCTGGCTGTGCCACTGACAAGGCTCTTGAACTTGCCCTTTGGAATGGAAGGAATATCGAGTCGG
This sequence comes from Lepilemur ruficaudatus, assembly GCA_963574885.1. Taxonomy (NCBI): domain Eukaryota; kingdom Metazoa; phylum Chordata; class Mammalia; order Primates; family Lepilemuridae; genus Lepilemur; species Lepilemur ruficaudatus. Next base: position 76,329 of record CAUYRT010047780.1, read on the forward strand.
AGTCAGATGGGACCCTAGAGGTGAGCTAGTCGAAACTACTCACTGTATAGAAGAGGGAAGGACAATCAGGGCACTAACGTTTATGCGTTGATCAGGTCCCCGTGCTAATCATTTGTTTGAGCTACTGTGTTTCCAGGCCAGCCTTAATGCAATCCCATTTATACAAGTGACACACCAGGCTTTTACGTTGAAGCCATTCATCTGGGTGGCAAACCCCTTGTCAACTCTTTCCAGCATGCCGATGTGGTTGTACAAAGAGGAACAGCCTTTTTTTTTTTT